>JASANF010000928.1:0-7500 GCA_030248245.1 Trissonchulus sp. WLG1_4
ACTACTGTGATCTTGCAACATGTTCCCATATTGGTACCTACCTACCATATGCCTGAATTGGCGACTTAGGCTCAACGACGCTGTTACAGCCATACGTCCTACAAGCCGTTATACTACAGCCAAAACTTCCTGATCTGGCCGCAATCATTGGTATCACAACCGACTCAGAATAAATAAGAGACAGAACTAAAATAGTTTTCACCAGATATCCTGCAATTACTTGAAGGTGCAATACCTACTACGGCCACAGAATAAGTTTATTGGCCGTTCCCGCAACCACAGGGATAGACGAACCGAAATCAAAGCAAACAGCGAAATTAAAATTTTAACCAGTTTATTTTTCTAGCGGGTTCTCTTCCCCCCTTTTCAATTACCATCAAAGAATAGAATCCCAGGGGTTCTGTTCAAGGTAGGGGTGTCAGCATTTCGTGACCACTTAGACAGGGTTTTTATTCAAGACAGGAGTTTTATTACGGACAGGGGCTTTTTTTGCGGTCATGTGATATCCGAGGTTATACCTTAAAAATGTAGTGAAGGCTCAAGTCACTAGTCGGCACTGAACTCGGAGCATTGTCAAAAATTTCATATCACAACCTACCCGTGTTGCCTCAGAGCAATTGACACAAATTCAGATTATGTTGGTGGTACTACACTAATTAACCAACAGTAAACTTGTCACGCATACCACTTATATATAGTTATATTTGGGGCTTGATGGCACTCGGTAAAATTTTAAATCACATACATGCTACTACTGTAATACTGATTTTAAGTATACGTTTTGATGATGCCACAAAATACAGATCTTGTTTTGGAAATTATGACCTTATCATCTTTTAGCATGTCTTCAAACTAGTTGCATTAAGATGCTGACAGTGTTAGCGCTGACAAGGCACCGTTGCAAAGACGAGTCGGCTCCTACATGTGTCGACTATGTGTCGGTGGGTCGGTGTTTACACACTGTTGTTCTTACGTACTTGTTATGTAAAACGTTGATTATCGTTACATAATTTCTGACTATCTACATTCTGTTTAAAAGAAAAGTTGCCTATGGCATTTCGCCATCTCTATTTCTATTAACTACACACCTATTCACTACCTATTATTCTTATCCTATTCTTATCTTATCTTATCCTATTATCCTATCCTATTATCTTATCCTATTCCTATCCACATTATTCTTGCAACATAATTCATGCAGCTCACTGTTCACAGTTTCCTCTGTTGTGAAACCTGACCGCAGTTCACGCATACACTCGAACACACATGCGGACACACACATACACACACACAACGCATGCATCAGCAGGCAAGCTGATATCAAGAGTACATAATAGCGTCTCACTCTATATAGAAGAAGAGTGAGACACTCTCCAGCCTGCCTGTGTTCCAGCACAGGCAGATGCGCTGGTCGTTTTCAGGCTACATGTTGACATTCTATGCAACATGTGACTAGCCAATCAGCGCGTAGATTCCCTGCGTAACACACTTTAGTATATAATCGCTGATGCGTTGATAAGCATTAAGATAGAGTTAAAAGCTTAATAACTCATTATTTATTCATAGTCTGCTTGCAAAAACATTAAAAAAGGTTTGCAAATACCTCTAGGGATATTTTGGCAAACTTTCAGCGAAATTGATTGAGAAACTTTTGAGATATAAACTTTTTTGAATTTCTTCAAAGTTTCTCAATCAATTTCGCTGAAAGTTTGCCAAAATATCCCCAAAGGTATTTGCAAACCTTTTTTAATGTTTTTACAAGCAGACTATGAATAAATAATGAGTTATTAGCCTTTATCCATATCCCGTTTTATGATTGGAGCACGTGCACAGGCGTCGGCCAATCAGAGAATAGAAGCTCGCTTCTGATTGGCCAGTCACATGTTGCATAGAATGTCAACATGTAGCCTGAAAACGACCAGCGCATCTGCCTGTGCTACAACACAGGCAGGCTGGAGAGTGTCGCACTCTTCTTCTATATAGAATGAGAAGCTATTATGTACTCTTGCTGATATGAAATCAGCAGTGCAGTTTAATGCACTGAAACTGCGCATAGGCTAGATTTACACGCGTTTTCAGTTTCATGAATGCATTGACTGAAATTAGTATGCACGGCCGCGCAAAAAGCTGATTTTTGCGATGGACCGATGTACAAACAAAATTTACAATTAGCAAGGCATATATACGTATTGAACCGATGAAACTGATTGACTTTGATGAAATAGATTGTCTTCGATCTCAACGCTATGTACATACGTCGCATACAGTTTGCCAAAATGTAGTGAAATAACAAGCACGTTTTGCGAGTAAGGTTAAACTTTTTAGATAGACTGCGTTGCGAGTTGCTTTGCAGTGCTGAGGATATTCTTCGAATATAAAACGCGGCACTTAAAAATTTTCGAACCGAGCAAATTTAAAAAAACTTGCCAAAGTACTATCAGTGTTAAACTCAACTTAGCCAACAGTGTATAAATTTATAGTCAGTTTTGCTTAAATCTTGACACCTACATAAGAGATGCAATGTAATCAACGTGAAAAATTTAAATTCAAAATTGATGACTCTATTGGAAAACCGTATATAATAACCATTTTAATACATATTTGAATTTTGAATTATTAAATTTTTTATAGTTTACTTACAGTACCTTTTTTACAAAGTGGCAGGGCAATTATTACGAGTTACATTTCTCATTTTACAGCAGCTAAACAACGCAGATGCGCATTTTGTGCTAGTCAGCTGATGTACGCTAGGTCATCTCAGCTATTGTGTTGTAGTGAACGGCGTCCATACTCCATGCTGTTAACTCGGTAGCCGCCATTTGGCATGGTTGCCATTAGAGATGGGACCGGTTCCAGGGTACCGGTTCCGGTTCCGGTTCCGGTTCTGGTTCCGGTTCCGGTTCTAGAAAATTGCCGGTTCCCGGTTCCAAATTCGGTTCCACTTTTTTATTGATAATTTACGTGAATTTTTTTCATATTTATATTTGACATATATTTTTGACGCTCTGATGACTTGATAATGGATAAAATTGCATGAATTTTAAAGATATAAGTCATACAGAGGAATACCTGCTCGTTGTAATCGCTTTTGTCCTGTTTTTGTCGTCTAATGTGGCGCTCCGAATAACTGACTTTGGGCAACAAAACTTTTCAGACATGTTTTTAGGCCTTTGCCTTCAGTCTTGAAGAAAGTTTGTTCAGCAGTGAATTAGGTTTCGTTTGATAAACATAACATGTAGATTTGTTGAACATATCTGAATTGAATGACCTGAATTTTGACGTGGCAAAATTTGCAAATGATTTCCCTTTTGTCATTCACTTTTGTCATTATGTAGCTATTGATTTCTGCAGTGCCATTTTAGCCTAAACGCTGTAATAAGCCATTTTCTATGCTATAAATATGCAAAAAACTTTTAAAGCTTCTAAAGATAAATTTTTATTCTTCTTTTTTCTTCTTTTTTAAAGGTAAATTAAAGCTTGTTTATCTGTAAAAAATGGCCGCAAAATTTTTTTGAACTGTAGAAAAATTGAATAAAATTTACCAGTTTTCGAAATTTAGCCTCAGCTAAAGCTGAAACTTTAGAGAATTAGAGATGACGTAATATTTACAACCAAACAAACATTATGGGTTGCTGGACCTCTGTCCTCTACCCTCCGACTCGGTCCAAAAATTGACCCAACCCATCTTCAAATCTCATGGACCCTAAGTTAGTCACCAAAGTTAGCTGCACCATATAAAACATGCACATAAAATGTAAAAAATTTCAGGTTCGGTAGCAAAACTAAAATGCGCAGACAGGACTGTAAATAATCATTGATAATCAAAGAAAAAAATGATGGAACCGGTTGGAACCGGCACCATGCCGGTTCCGGTTCCAAACTTGCTGCCGGTTCGGTTTCAGTTCCGGTTCAGGTTCCATCCGGTTCCAGTGGAACCGATCCCATCTCTAGTTGCCATGTCCTATAGAGTAGTTCAGAAATCCTTGGTTCTGACGCGCTAATGAACACTCTACGAAACATAGCTGCGACAGGTTTTGTTAAATTACTGTTTTCTGCAAGCAAAAGTTGTTAGCAGTTGTTGTTGTTGCAGTTGTTAGTTAACAGACGTACATTAAATCACTGAGCAGGCAGATAAACGTACGTACACACACGCTCACACAAACAGTGTTATTTGCTGACCTAGCAGCAATTTAACACTAGAATAGGTGCATTTGTGTGCTCTTGATGCACACGTTTGCACTATAGTAGGTATATACGCGGCGACTGAGGCCGCCGCGTAAAAACGTCATTATCAAGAGAGAGGCAGATACACTTTTTTAAACTTCGAAACAATTTAATAATTTATCATTCACTAGTTTCAATAATTAAGCTATCTAATGCGCAGATAAGCAAATTCTTGAAATTGCTTTGCCAAACTTTCATTAGTGTAAGAGTGGGTTTGTTACTCTACGTAATAGCTCGGGTAGTCGGGAGTTTCCTCTCAAACCTACAGTAAGACCTTGGAACTACAGATTCAAAATGATTTTAATCTCAATTTAATTTTAATTTATTTAAGAGATAATACGGAATGGTTACAATACTCAATACATGACTGAAAAACATCATTTAAAAGTTAGCTTAAGTACCGCCAAGTTTTGATGGAAATGTAAACAAGTAATCACCGGAAAGTCCCGTATTTAAGATGAAAAAACGTTTCAAAATTTGCGAGACACGGTTGCAGGGTAAATAATGCTGGGACTTCTTAGCAACGGAAGTCAGATAAGCAACGCATATTTTAAGCAGAACATACGAGTAGTACAAAAAGTTAGAGAAAAAGATGGTAATAAGAATCCAAAGTCAGTTAAGGTGGTACTAATGTTTTCGACAGTTTTGCAGGAGTAACACTTGACAACTTACGATTAATTTTCAATCAATAATTCATAGTACGCATATTGATTTAGGAAACTATAAATTATTATGAGATAAATGCTTGCTAAACTAGTTTGAAACAATCATTTTTAATTTTCACAGAAAATATTTTTCAGCCAGTTACGACAATTTTTCGTAAATTTTATGTTTAGCTAAGCCAAAGTAGTACATAGCTAGTCAAAACGGCCGTTTATTGAAACAAGAAAAAAATGACACACGGACATGTCAAAAACCTTCAATTTAGATGCCAAAACTTATCCTTCCGCTTTTCACTTTTTGAGATTACGTCACATTTATGTAAAATTTCTTTTTGAACTAAAGTACATTACACAAAAGTCCGCAAAACTTGACAACTACTAGAAGGATTTTGTTCAAAATTTGGGATAAATTGGCGCACATATGTTTCTACTTCATACCAAAATTTCAAAAATTTTGTTTGCTTAAATTTTGCGTTACATCAATTTCATTCATAGGAATCTGTAAAAATGTACTTCCGTGGACTAAATCTCAAGTCTCTTGCAATCTTTTCATGCGTTTTTCACATGTTTTCTAAACAGCTTCTGATGTGTCAATTTTTTTATTTGTATTAATTTAGCCTATTTCGTGAAAAAATTCGATTCAAACATTCGTATATTTTTCAAAATTTGAAAAAATTCAAAATTAAAGGTCCGTAACTTTTTTTCTGCATCATATAAATGCACCAAACTTAGCATTAAAATTAACCCTGTTATTGGCTATGTTGGTGTAAAGAATAAAATTAGTTGGAGTTACACTGTCAATTTTACGAACAAAACAAGAAAAATGCAAAAATTCACGATATTTGACTACTTTGACAGTGTCTGCTGACTAGCTTGTTAAAGATTTATGCTAGCTATTGTCTAATTTATAATTATCATTATAAATAAATAAATAAATAGGATTCTCATATTTTTTCTAAACCTAGTTTTTTGGGTATGTACTAATTGCTCTAACATTTTATACGCTATTTTCACTAACAAAATCACATTGTATTCTGTTCTGTTTGCTTTGTATGCAGTTTTGCGTTCTTGTGTTGATCATTAGCATACTGTGTCCCCGCGGTTAATTCGAGCATCCATGCCTGGTGGTATAGTACGTTGATTAGTTTGAACTGGAAAATCAACAAAGGGATCTAGTTTATTCTTGCTTGCTTAATTGTAGTCTTTTGTCATAGCCGGATCGCTTTCACTAGATGGCAGAGTTTTTGTTAGTTTTCAAGCATTCCAGATCCGTCCATTTTCAAGCAGATAACTTGATTTCCCTTTTCTGGTAATAATACGAAGTGGTTTAGAAAAAGATGTTGTACCTTTTGGATGTTGCGGAAGGCGATGTTTGACGTAGTCTCCAACAGCAAATGTCGGCGTACAAGTACCAAGGCGGCGGTTATGGTAATTCTCATAAGACTTTTGATACTGTTCAACTTTCTTTTTTTAAGGCAACATTAGGCCTTGGTGCTGTCTGTGCGTAAAGAGGAGCATTAAGCTCTGTCCGCATTTTTCGTCCCAGTAGCAGTTCTGCAGGCGATTTCTCTGTGGCTCTGTGAAAACTAAATCTGTAGCTTTTTAGTACTCCCAAAATAGCTTATTTCCAATTCAGACCTGTCGCTAAGAGCACTTGTGCTCGCTCTTTGATAACTCTGTTGAATCTTTCGACTGCTCATTTGCCTGTGGATTGTACACAGCAGTCCGACAGTGTTGGTGGTTTTCTGTGCCAAATATGCTTGAAACTCTGTGCTAACATTGGGGTCCATTGTTTGAAACTATCTCTTCAGGAATACCGAATCTTGCAAACACGGATTCCAAAAAGTCTATTACTGTTTCTGATGTAACAGTGGCGCATATTGCAATCTCTGGCCACTTGCTATGGTAATCATATAAAGTTATCAAATATTTCTGGTCTACTGGCGCTTCAAAGAACGGACCTGTAATATCAATGCCCAATCGTTGCCATGGTTGGTTTGGGAAAGAGAGTGGTTGAACCGGTGGAGCACAAACATGGGCACCTTTGTCGCAGCGGCTACATGCGATACAGTTTCGTACCGATGTCTCAACATGTCAGTCAATTCCGGGCCACCAATAGCAATCTCTCAGCGCTTGTTTTGTCTTGACTATGCCCAAATGACCATTATGTGCCAACTTCAATATTTGAGGTTGTAGAATAGACGGTATTATTACTCGTGTTTTACTTCTTGCAAGGCATCCATGCCAAATGTACAGCTCATGACGGATGTTATAAAATGGCATCAATTTAGTTGAAACAGCCTGCTTTTGAGGCCAGCCGTCAGTCACAAAGGCCATCACATCTATCAGAAGTTTATCGTCTTCGGTGGCTTTTTGAATATCTGGTAAGCTGAGGGCTTGGTTAGCATGCAGATTGGCAATCACAATGTCAGTAATTCTTTCGTCGCTTGTTTCATAAACAGGTAAACAGGTAAAGGTAGACGGGAAAACATATCTGCAACTTGATTCTCCAATCCAGGGCGATAGTGAATTTCATAATCATAGTTAAGTAGCCTCGTATACCACCGGGCGATTCGCATTGGTTTATGCCCCTTTCCCTTCTTTGTCCAGTAGA
>JASANF010000928.1:10000-15200 GCA_030248245.1 Trissonchulus sp. WLG1_4
ATTAGCCAAATATTAATAAAGCAGGTAGTAAGAGCATTGTAATTAGAATGCGCCACATTATGCACACGCTCATACCTCGTGTGAATTGGCCTTTACCTGTTAAGTAGTGTTGTGTGTAGTGTTTGTATGGGACTCGATCAGTCAATCATTACTATAGTCTAGAGATGGGCGAATGCGATGGACTAGAGTCTAGAGACTATAGTCTAGAGAAGCGAACGAGAGGCTTTGGCATGCATATGGGCATGTGAGCGGTGGCACTCTTACCTGTTTGGTCGTCACTTTATTCTAAAAACAGATCACCAAGCTTTAGCTGTTCTACTGGACAAAGAAGGAAAGGGGCATAAACCAATGCGAATCGCCCGGTGGTATACGAGGCTACTTAACTATGATTATGAAATTCACTATCGCCCTGGATTGGAGAATCAAGTTGCAGATATGTTTTCCCGTCTACCTTTACCTGTTTACCTGTTTATGAAACAAGCGACGAAAGAATTACTGACATTGTGATTGCCAATCTGCATGCTAACCAAGCCCTCAGCTTACCAGATATTCAAAAAGCCACCGAAGACGATAAACTTCTGATAGATGTGATGGCCTTTGTGACTGACGGCTGGCCTCAAAAGCAGGCTGTTTCAACTAAATTGATGCCATTTTATAACATCCGTCATGAGCTGTACATTTGGCATGGATGCCTTGCAAGAAGTAAAACACGAGTAATAATACCGTCTATTCTACAACCTCAAATATTGAAGTTGGCACATAATGGTCATTTGGGCATAGTCAAGACAAAACAAGCGCTGAGAGATTGCTATTGGTGGCCCGGAATTGACTGACATGTTGAGACATCGGTACGAAACTGTATCGCATGTAGCCGCTGCGACAAAGGTGCCCATGTTTGTGCTCCACCGGTTCAACCACTCTCTTTCCCAAACCAACCATGGCAACGATTGGGCATTGATATTACAGGTCCGTTCTTTGAAGCGCCAGTAGACCAGAAATATTTGATAACTTTATATGATTACCATAGCAAGTGGCCAGAGATTGCAATATGCGCCACTGTTACATCAGAAACAGTAATAGACTTTTTGGAATCCGTGTTTGCAAGATTCGGTATTCCTGAAGAGATAGTTTCAAACAATGGACCCCAATGTTAGCACAGAGTTTCAAGCATATTTGGCACAGAAAACCACCAACACTGTCGGACTGCTGTGTACAATCCACAGGCAAATGAGCAGTCGAAAGATTCAACAGAGTTATCAAAGAGCGAGCACAAGTGCTCTTAGCGACAGGTCTGAATTGGAAATAAGCTATTTTGGGAGTACTAAAAAGCTACAGATTTAGTTTTCACAGAGCCACAGAGAAATCGCCTGCAGAACTGCTACTGGGACGAAAAATGCGGACAGAGCTTAATGCTCCTCTTTACGCACAGACAGCACCAAGGCCTAATGTTGCCTTAAAAAAGAAAGTTGAACAGTATCAAAAGTCTTATGAGAATTACCATAACCGCCGCCTTGGTACTTGTACGCCGACATTTGCTGTTGGAGACTACGTCAAACATCGCCTTCCGCAACATCCAAAAGGTACAACATCTTTTTCTAAACCACTTCGTATTATTACCAGAAAAGGGAAATCAAGTTATCTGCTTGAAAATGGACGGATCTGGAATGCTTGAAAACTAACAAAAACTCTGCCATCTAGTGAAAGCGATCCGGCTATGACAAAAGACTACAATTAAGCAAGCAAGAATAAACTAGATCCCTTTGTTGATTTTCCAGTTCAAACTAATCAACGTACTATACCACCAGGCATGGATGCTCGAATTAACCGCGGGGACACAGTATGCTAATGATCAACACAAGAACGCAAAACTGCATACAAAGCAAACAGAACAGAATACAATGTGATTTTGTTAGTGAAAATAGCGTATAAAATGTTAGAGCAATTAGTACATACCCAAAAAACTAGGTTTAGAAAAAATATGAGAATCCTATTTATTTATTTATTTATAATGATAATTATAAATTAGACAATAGCTAGCATAAATCTTTAACAAGCTAGTCAGCAGACACTGTCAAAGTAGTCAAATATCGTGAATTTTTGCATTTTTCTTGTTTTGTTCGTAAAATTGACAGTGTAACTCCAACTAATTTTATTCTTTACACCAACATAGCCAATAACAGGGTTAATTTTAATGCTAAGTTTGGTGCATTTATATGATGCAGAAAAAAAGTTACGGACCTTTAATTTTGAATTTTTTCAAATTTTGAAAAATATACGAATGTTTGAATCGAATTTTTTCACGAAATAGGCTAAATTAATACAAATAAAAAAATTGACACATCAGAAGCTGTTTAGAAAACATGTGAAAAACGCATGAAAAGATTGCAAGAGACTTGAGATTTAGTCCACGGAAGTACATTTTTACAGATTCCTATGAATGAAATTGATGTAACGCAAAATTTAAGCAAACAAAATTTTTGAAATTTTGGTATGAAGTAGAAACATATGTGCGCCAATTTATCCCAAATTTTGAACAAAATCCTTCTAGTAGTTGTCAAGTTTTGCGGACTTTTGTGTAATGTACTTTAGTTCAAAAAGAAATTTTACATAAATGTGACGTAATCTCAAAAAGTGAAAAGCGGAAGGATAAGTTTTGGCATCTAAATTGAAGGTTTTTGACATGTCCGTGTGTCATTTTTTTCTTGTTTCAATAAACGGCCGTTTTGACTAGCTATGTACTACTTTGGCTTAGCTAAACATAAAATTTACGAAAAATTGTCGTAACTGGCTGAAAAATATTTTCTGTGAAAATTAAAAATGATTGTTTCAAACTAGTTTAGCAAGCATTTATCTCATAATAATTTATAGTTTCCTAAATCAATATGCGTACTATGAATTATTGATTGAAAATTAATCGTAAGTTGTCAAGTGTTACTCCTGCAAAACTGTCGAAAACATTAGTACCACCTTAACTGACTTTGGATTCTTATTACCATCTTTTTCTCTAACTTTTTGTACTACTCGTATGTTCTGCTTAAAATATGCGTTGCTTATCTGACTTCCGTTGCTAAGAAGTCCCAGCATTATTTACCCTGCAACCGTGTCTCGCAAATTTTGAAACGTTTTTTCATCTTAAATACGGGACTTTCCGGTGATTACTTGTTTACATTTCCATCAAAACTTGGCGGTACTTAAGCTAACTTTTAAATGATGTTTTTCAGTCATGTATTGAGTATTGTAACCATTCCGTATTATCTCTTAAATAAATTAAAATTAAATTGAGATTAAAATCATTTTGAATCTGTAGTTCCAAGGTCTTACTGTAGGTTTGAGAGGAAACTCCCTGACTACCCGAGCTATTACGTAGAGTAACAAACCCACTCTTACACTAATGAAAGTTTGGCAAAGCAATTTCAAGAATTTGCTTATCTGCGCATTAGATAGCTTAATTATTGAAACTAGTGAATGATAAATTATTAAATTGTTTCGAAGTTTAAAAAAGTGTATCTGCCTCTCTCTTGATAATGACGTTTTTACGCGGCGGCCTCAGTCGCCGCGTATATACCTACTATAGTGCAAACGTGTGCATCAAGAGCACACAAATGCACCTATTCTAGTGTTAAATTGCTGCTAGGTCAGCAAATAACACTGTTTGTGTGAGCGTGTGTGTACGTACGTTTATCTGCCTGCTCAGTGATTTAATGTACGTCTGTTAACTAACAACTGCAACAACAACAACTGCTAACAACTTTTGCTTGCAGAAAACAGTAATTTAACAAAACCTGTCGCAGCTATGTTTCGTAGAGTGTTCATTAGCGCGTCAGAACCAAGGATTTCTGAACTACTCTATAGGACATGGCAACTAGAGATGGGATCGGTTCCACTGGAACCGGATGGAACCTGAACCGGAACTGAAACCGAACCGGCAGCAAGTTTGGAACCGGAACCGGCATGGTGCCGGTTCCAACCGGTTCCATCATTTTTTTCTTTGATTATCAATGATTATTTACAGTCCTGTCTGCGCATTTTAGTTTTGCTACCGAACCTGAAATTTTTTACATTTTATGTGCATGTTTTATATGGTGCAGCTAACTTTGGTGACTAACTTAGGGTCCATGAGATTTGAAGATGGGTTGGGTCAATTTTTGGACCGAGTCGGAGGGTAGAGGACAGAGGTCCAGCAACCCATAATGTTTGTTTGGTTGTAAATATTACGTCATCTCTAATTCTCTAAAGTTTCAGCTTTAGCTGAGGCTAAATTTCGAAAACTGGTAAATTTTATTCAATTTTTCTACAGTTCAAAAAAATTTTGCGGCCATTTTTTTACAGATAAACAAGCTTTAATTTACCTTTAAAAAAGAAGAAAAAAGAAGAATAAAAATTTATCTTTAGAAGCTTTAAAAGTTTTTTGCATATTTATAGCATAGAAAATGGCTTATTACAGCGTTTAGGCTAAAATGGCACTGCAGAAATCAATAGCTACATAATGACAAAAGTGAATGACAAAAGGGAAATCATTTGCAATTTTGCCACGTCAAAATTCAGGTCATTCAATTCAGATATGTTCAACAAATCTACATGTTATGTTTATCAAACGAAACCTAATTCACTGCTGAACAAACTTTCTTCAAGACTGAAGGCAAAGGCCTAAAAACATGTCTGAAAAGTTTTGTTGCCCAAAGTCAGTTATTCGGAGCGCCACATTAGACGACAAAAACAGGACAAAAGCGATTACAACGAGCAGGTATTCCTCTGTATGACTTATATCTTTAAAATTCATGCAATTTTATCCATTATCAAGTCATCAGAGCGTGAAAAATATATGTCAAATATAAATATGAAAAAAATTCACGTAAATTATCAATAAAAAAGTGGAACCGAATTTGGAACCGGGAACCGGCAATTTTCTAGAACCGGAACCGGAACCAGAACCGGAACCGGAACCGGAACCGGTACCCTGGAACCGGTCCCATCTCTAATGGCAACCATGCCAAATGGCGGCTACCGAGTTAACAGCATGGAGTATGGACGCCGTTCACTACAACACAATAGCTGAGATGACCTAGCGTACATCAGCTGACTAGCCACAAAATGCGCATCTGCGTTGTTTAGCTGCTGTAAAATGGAGAAATGTAACTCGTAATAATTGCCCCTGCCACTTTGTAAAAAAGGTACTGTAAGTAAACTATAAAAAATTTAA
>JASANF010000929.1:0-17287 GCA_030248245.1 Trissonchulus sp. WLG1_4
GAAAATCCTAAAAACCTGTATAGCGTTATTAAGCGGTTGTTGAGCCACCAAATTGTTGGCATCGTCGCTAATATGTTGGCTGGCATAATGCTCCTGCAAAGCTTCCGGTGAGCTCAGAGGTTGCATGCAGACTGGACACAAAAAGCCCTGAAACGTAATAAAAACATTATTATAAAAAACTAGCCCAAAATTGCCAACCGTCTAAATTATTACGGACTTACCCCAATACTTTATCTGTCGGAAAACTTCTTTTCCCTCCCTTGCTGCTGCTTGAGCAATAGATGAGGGCCGCACTGCTCTTGTGAGCACAGCAGGAAATCTCTATGGAAGGTAAATGGGTATATATATCGCAATTATGTGGGAAAAGTAACGAAGGATCCTGTGAAGCACTATGCTATGCTTGGTTGCGCCCCCGCCTCCCTCCTCAAAATGTAGTTATTTTCGAAGTGGCGCTTGAGCCGCTTCACGGCGGAAGATGAATTGAGATGAGCAACACACCCAAGGGTGGAACCGACTAAGGATAAATCTCTATCCGCGGGTCACCTTTCTATTTTCATACTTTTATTGATGAAAAATGTCCAGAATGCAAGTCCAGAATAAAAATTTGGACCATAAACTTGAAACAATGGTAAAAAATCGCAACATTTTGGCGTCAGCAAGGTAAAGATTGCATCAGTTTGGCGCTTTGCATTAGAAAGTTGGGTAGGGGTAGGGAATCCAAGCAAGTTTGTGAGGAAGGGGTATCCAAAATTGTGCTGCTGTTACATTTTTGAGTAAAAAAAGTACTTATATATATTTACGCAACAAAATCACGGCATAGTGCACGCACAGGCCACAGAGAATCTTATGGTCAAAGTTTGTAGAATAGGTAGTGCGTAAGGTACTGACACGTTTGACGTGGCACGCATAGTTGACGCTTCACTATGGACTTATGTGGCTTCCTAATCCTAACGTGTGCTAGCAGTGCTGGTTATATTGTCTACGACAAGTTACTTAACAGACACACAGACAAACATTGACCTATATACCTACCTACCAAATACAATCGTTTCTGAAATATTTGTGAAGAAATAAGAGCGGAAATTTTCCCATGCTGTTTATTTGATATTACTCGTTAGTGCTGGTGATTGATTAAAAAAAGTTGAATGTAAAAAAAACTAAGACAACGCTCAAATTTCAAGCAGGTGAGCCGAGATGCCCCAGGAGAAAAAACTACCGGTATCGGTATTTTTAAAATTTTAAAATACCGATACCGATATGCCTATTATCGGCCGATACTGATACCGATACCAATAATCAGCCAAACACTAGTTTTTTAAGGAGGTTATCAGTGCATAGAGTATTATAGACTATTAAAATGAATTTGTCCAAGTCGAACCTATTGCAAAATTCTAACCTCATGCTGTTCCGATTCAGACGCTTGCGTTTCCACTTCTGCATTAGCAGGCGTAACCCATGGTTTTTTTTTTGCGTCCCACAGTGCGTCCAGACGCAATGACATTCAGCTGGACGCAATTTTTTTTAGCGGGACGCAAACGGGACGCAGTGATTTTTTTGGAACTCTGATTAAAAAACCCAAGTATAAAGGCCATGTACGGGTGCTGGTGGTCCGAATAGTAAAAAAATTTCCAATACGTCTCCAATTGACCAAATTTGACCTTGAAATTTAAAAATTTTCTCAATTTTTTTTCTGGGGGCTGCCGCCCCCAAACCCCTCCAACTCTGTGGGTTACTATTGCTTATTATTATCTTTCAGGCCTATGCATATCCACATATCAAAACTTTGGATCCATAATCTACCGAAAATGTATATACCCAAGGGCGTATAGCAGGCATGGAAAAAACCGGCATTTTCATATTTCGTCATGTAGATTATACGTTTACACGGGAAACCAAAAAAATCTGTCGTAAGCCTACGCCTAACCTTGCTCTAATTGCTGCAACCGGTTTCATTCCGCTATCTCTTACCGTTTTTTGGCGGGAAGCCAAAAACTTGGGGAGGGGGAAACCCATTTATGGAAAAAAAACCATGTGGTGAAAAAACCCACCCCAAAGAATCCGATCGAGAAAGTGCCAGTATGGGCATTTGTAGTAATAATAAACGTCTTTTTGCACTAACATGAGTCTTTTGGATTTGGAGTAGCTACTCGGTTTTTCGACATCGCCAGACCATTTTCAAAAAGTGGGTTTTCCCCTACATGGGTTTTTCCCCCCGTCTAATTTCGGTCATGCCCCTCGTACAAAAGAAGGAGGGACCTGCCAGTTGCCTAAAAATCATAAACTTCTCCAATTTTTTTTCTGGGGGCTGCCGCCCCCAGACCCCTGCAACTTATTAGCTCATTGTGTTTCTTGTTATTGTCTTTTATTAAAACCTATGCATGTATGAGTGAGTATACATTATGCATCACCTACGCAACACGTGTGCATTATGCTACATTTACTTGTGTATATAAGACACTGTCTTATGTGACGTTTCCATCAATTGTTTTTAATTTTTCTTTCGGAAAAAATTTCTGATACATCTCCAGATCACCAAATTCGAACTAAAAATTGAAAAATTCTCCGATTTCTTTTCTGCGCGGTGCCGCCCCCAGGCCCAGATCCCCTTAGCGATCTTGCATGTGTAATGCAAATCCACTTGTTAAAATTACAAAAAAATGCATTTTAACCCAAAACAGAAAATAGAAGCCATTCAGTCCCCCTTTTTTCTGGGCACCCCCCTCCGGTGACAATAACGTAGTGTATTCACAGATAGAAACACAAGACTTTCACGGTACAACCTGGACGCACTGTCATTGTGTGGGACGCAATTTTTTTGAACGGGACGCAAAATGGACGCAGTCTCGGATTTGAAAAAAAAAACCCTGGCGTAACCTGCTGCTCTCCACCTCGCCTCAACCGCTTCAGCATATCCTAAAATACAGGTTACTCATACGCTAAGTTAGTTAATGTTTTAAACCTTATAAATAGGCAAAAAATATTAATATATTTTTTTTTCAACGAGTGCCCCTGACATTGATACCCTCTGCGAGTTTCGTTTAGTCAGCCTGTCCTGGGGCAAGCCCGTTTCGTTTCGTTTCTTGCAGGTACCAAAAAAAACACAACACTTAGGTTTCTTTTTCATTTTTTAAAATTTGTCCATGTAAGGACGGCAGCAACGGTCTTGGGTGTGTGCCTTCGGGTATTCGGGGAAACCTCTAAATTACCAGGGCAGCGCAAAAAAAAAATCGATATTCACCACCTTAAACACTTCAAATTGCAGAACAAATGCCAGCCAAGACATATATTGCACATTAACTACCGTCATGTATGACGGATGATTTTCTCGGCGCTAGCCCTGGGGAGGTCGAGACCAACCGACTAGGGGATAAATTATCTCCTCTCGGTCCCCTGTCACCTGCCTAGGGCTGCGTGCACTTCAATATTAATATATACAATACAAAAACTGTACAAAAAATTACAGATTACATAAAAAGTACATGAAAGTACAAACCCCCCCAGTGGACAAACTTCGAAAATTTGAAAAAACTTGCTAAAACGGTTCTCACTGAGGGTTCAGATTTCGGAGGTTCATATCTCGAAAAATGAAACGCTATTTCGTAAAAAAATGGCAAGATTAATCCATTTATGGTGGTAGCGTCGCCAAACACAGAAAAACCAGGGATCTGAATTTTCTGTAATTTTTTTCTGTTACAGATTTTTCAGATGTTTTTTACCCTTTCCATTCAGAGATTTTTCACAGACTTATAGAGGAATTTCTGATAAATTTCAGGGAAATTCAGGGGAAATTCAGAGAATTTCACCCAGAATTCAGAGACTCTGAATTTTATCTGAAACAAATGTCACTGGTTTTTCAGATAAATTTCATATACTGTTTACACAAATTTCAGATAAAATTTACCTACTTTTTACAGATGTGAAAAACATGTGAATTATCTCTGAAACTCCTGTAAGAAGTATATGAAATAAAATTTTAATCTTTAAAGCAGCTTTGCTCATAGGTTGTAAACAGAGCTTTTTGCTTTGAAATCGTACGTTCACTGAGAAACTAGTAAAACGCTATGTGGTGTCAAATAATTACTGCCAGACACTAGACTACCAATATCCAAAGGCCGATTCACACGGTGCGTTTTTGCCGCTGTCATTTCGACGCAAAACGCAAGCCGCAGGGTGTCGCAAGTGAAACGCACCGTCTGAACAAACTTTGCGGCCTCAGTGCGTCTCGCATGCCAGTTTGCTGCGTCTGTACTGTTTCAGAAAAATGACAAATTGCTAAGCGAAAATTGTTTAAACCAACACATCCGTAGCATCAAAACGCAATGAAATCGCAGGTCGAATTACAGTCTGGCGTTTAAAACACTGCGGCAAATTCAAGACGCAGGCATTCCGCACTAAAAAACGCTGCGTCTGTTCAGGCATTGCGTTTAGCTTGCGGCAAACTGCGTTTCGCCGCAGCGGCAAAATCGCACCGTGTGAATCGGCCTTAACGAGCTTTTGCATACAGCACTTGCCTCGAGCTCTGAGCCAATCAGATTAGAGCATTGACATGTGACCAGAAGGCGTTATTTTTTGAAAACTTTTTGTACCTGGGGCCGTATTCTCAAAAATACCTGCAGGTAAAGTTAGGCTAACTTTACCCACAGTTTAGGTGAAGGTAAAGTTGTATTCTCAAAATTTTACCAAAGGGTAAGGTTAAAATTTAACTTTGGGTAAGGTTATAGTTTAACTTTACCTGTGGGTAAGGTTAAACTGTGGGTAATGTTAAAGTTTAACTTTACTGTGGGTAAGGTTAAAGTTTAACTTTACCTGTGGGTAAGGTTAAAGTTAAATTTTAACTGTGGGTAAAGTTAAAGTTAAAGATTAACTGTGGGTAAGGTTAAAGTTAAAAGTTAAACTGCGGGTAAGGTTACTATGGGTAAGATTAAAGTTAAAGTTACACTGCGAGTAACGTTAAAGTTAAAGTTTACTGTGGTTACGGTTAAAATTGGGCAACGGTAGATGTTTACTTCAACTGAGGCTGAAGGAAAAGTTTAAACTTTAGCTATGAATGAGGGTGAGCTTTACCAATTTTTTTAAAATGTGTATATATAGAAAAAATTCCCGGTATTATCATCCAGACAACTGACCAAATTTGGCCTAAAAATCAAAACTTTCTGTAATTTTTTACTGAAGGTGGTTACCCCCAGGCCCCTGCAAGCGGCAAAACTGTAACTCACTTTTCCTTCCTTCTGCCTTTCGGGACAGCAAATGCATGCGTGTATATTATCAGCGGCGTAGCCATGGGGGGGGCCGGGGGGCCAAGGCCCCCCCTCAGCGGCTTCCCACCCCCTCAGCGGTTTGCCCCCTCAGCGGTTTCCCTCCCTCAGCGATTTGCCCCCCTCGGATGGAAATGTAGCACCCCTTCCCGCCCCGGCAGACAAACTTCCGAAAAGTTTCGGGCAAACAGGCACGTTGGCCGCTCCCTCAACTTGATCCTGGCTACGCTACTGTATATTATCCCCCAAATCTTTTATAAATAAATTTCTCGCTTTGAGGAGGACTATGCCGTGCACCAGCCTTAGGGTGGGCTAATGAACAAAAAGTGTCGGCATAGCCAGGCGGGGCCGAGGGGGCCCGGGGGTCCTCACCTCGGGCGGTCCCCCCCCCCCCCTCAGCGATTAGGGCCCCTGGCATATTTTTAGTAAGGAGGAGGGGGGGTGGGGGGCGCCCCTTTATTTGGTACGGAGCCCCCCATTTTGTTCGCCCCCCATTTTCAGATGGGGATATGCGTTGCCCTCCCCTCCATGGATGTATATACAGTAGTAGTACACAGGAAAATTATTTCCAGAAAAAAACTAGATCGTAAAAACTTATCTGGTTTTTTTCTTGAGTTTTTTTCTAACTTTTTTTTAGGTTGAGAAAAAACCAGAAAAAATTATCTAGTTTTTTTCTAACGTTTTTCTAACTTTTTTCTAACTTTTTTCTGGTTTTTTTCTAGTTTTTTTCTAACTTACGATCTAGTTTTTTTTCTGGTTTTTTTCTGACTTTGTCAAAATACGATCTAGTTTTTTTCTGGTTTTTTTCTGGGTTTTTTCTAACTTTTTTCAGATTTGCCCCAAATCGGTTTTTTAGGCTTAGGCTTAGGCTTAGGCAATGTTTTTGGAGTATTTTTACGCCCTTTTTGTCATTTGTTTTAGTCTTTTGTGTCTGTAATTCCCTTTGTAATGCATTATTTTAGCTTATTTTTTCTGTATTTTCCGGCGTTTTTTTCGCACAGCGTGCGTACAAATCATAGCACGCTTTACCGAGATACAAAGTATACTTGTGTAATACTCTTGATGTGCCTATGACTTTACCATTTTCTTTAATAGTTGTTGGAAAAGTTTTTGATACGTCTGCATTCTGCAGTTTATACCATAGATTGTAGAAGCTTAAGTCAAGCTCGAACTATAATCCCGGCTCAGATTATTTTATATATGAAACCGAAATATTCCGGGTGATAATTTTAAAAACAAAACAAATGTAGAGGCTACTTAGGCTTCAAGCCTTTATTGACTAAAAAAGCTCGGATAAAAACCAAGCGTGTGTGCAATTCGGGGCTTTTTCTGATCCAGGCTTTTTTAAGGCAAACACCCTCCACAAAGCCCCGGACTCTACCGAAAACTAATGGGACCCGGCCTTGGCCCAAACATTTTCAATGCAAATTTTATTTTCAAAATTCTAAAAAAGCTCTAGCTTCTGAGGCCTCCCGCCCCAGATCCCCCGCGCTCACTCGGTACTCGGCATCTCGGCAAGGCTCAATCCGATTCAAATCAAACTCCTTATGCCGCCATCACAAAAAAAAGCCAGCTCAGGATCCCCGCGTTCACTCTGTGTTTCTCCATCTCCAAGGCTGCTTAATTCATTTCAATCAAATTTTATTTCACAATTCTAAGTAGCTTCTAGCCTCTTATACTGCGTTCACTTTTCTCGACAAGTGATGCTTAAAATTTAATTCTCAATACAAATTTTATTTCAAAATTATCATATATATTATATATATATATATATATATATATATATATATATATATATATATATATATATATATATATATATTGGAGGTGTCTCGCGATGTCACTTTTACATCCGCGGAGGCGAACTGTCCACTCCTGGCATCCGCGCGGGTGGGGAGGGGGAGGGGATCTTTTTCAGATGTGTCTAAGTTATGAGATGATTTTTTCACCAACTATATATATAAAAGTTATATAAAGGTGCATACATGTATGAAAGGGGGATGGGTGGAAGCCCACCACCCCAAAATCGTGGGGCCGGGGAGAGGGTCCCTAAAATTTGGACAAAATTTAGTAAAAATGGCACTTTTTGGAAAAATTTTACACACTATTGGTTAACTTTGTGCCAACTTAAAAGCAAAGGCTTGACCCTCTGGCCACTTGCTGCGGTGTATATAATCTTATTGGTGCATATTCTTCAAATTTCAAAGTTTCAAAATGCTAAATCTACTATGTAAATCAGAGAGGTTAACAACTGATATTGGTTAGCATCCTAGCAGACAGGTTTCTCAATAATGCAGAACTGAGTTCTATTATGCGACAGTATATAATATTTAGTGAACTGTAGCTAACCTTACTTTACAAAAAATGCAAATTTAAAATTTTTGCGGATGCGGATGCGGATATCCGCGACATCCCTAATATATACATATATTATATTAATATATATTATTATTATAATATATCCCTAATATATTTATTATATATATTTCTATATATATATATATATATATATATATATATATATATATATATATATATACATATATATATAATACCATGATAAAATTCTGTGACGTTTGGAGGGCGATAATTAGCAGCAAGATGGCCGTTGACGGATCCGATGGACGTATGTGGGCCACAGGAAGACCTGAAAACATGAAAATATTTTTTTGCACGATTCGGAGGTTCGTTTTGAAACACTCATCTACCCGGTTTACATTTGATTTGGGAAAAATATTTTCACCCGTAAAACGGTACGCACCTCATCTTAATAAAAGTAAAAAACCCCATGGCCTTGATCTGATCTCTAGCCCCCAAAATAACTGTTGCCGCTTTTAATGAACATATAAAAAAACTAAGATTTAAACTCAGCAGAAAAAAGGAAGAAACACAAAAATACCATAAATTAATGTACAATAACGATATATATGATATATAACATGACATAAAAGGTATATAACGGACTTTAAGAACGTTACAAAACGATTTAGTAAAAGCAGAAAAAAGTTAGAAAAAAGTTAGAAAAAAATCAGAAAAAAACCAGAAAAAAGCTAGAAAAAAACTAGATCGTATTTTGCGAAAGTTTGAAAAATCTAAAAATACTCACATCGCATCAGCAAACAATCAGAAAAGCATAGTAAAAAACTCAAAAAAAGGTGGAAAAACCAATTTAAACCCACCAAAAACACCGGAAAATACAGAAAAAATAAGCTAAAATAATGCATTATAAAGGGAATTACAGACACAAAAGACTAAAACAAATGACAAAAAGGGCGTAAAAGTACTCCAAAAACATTAAAAACCGATTTGGGGCAAATCTGAAAAAAGTTAGAAAAAAACCAGAAAAAAACCAGAAAAAAACTAGATCGTATTTTGACAAAGTCAGAAAAAAACCAGAAAAAAAACTAGATCGTAAGTTAGAAAAAAACTAGAAAAAAACCAGAAAAAAGTTAGAAAAAAGTTAGAAAAAAACTAGATAATTTTTTCTGGTTTTTTTCTAACTAGAAAAAAGTTAGAAAAAAACCAGAAAAAAACCAGATAAGTTTTTACGATCTAGTTTTTTTCTGGAAATAATTTTCCTGTGTACTACTACTGTATATACATCCATGGAGGGGGGAGGGCAACCCATACCCATCTGAAATGGGGGGGCGACCAAAATGGGGGGCTCCGGACCAAATAAGGGGCGCCCCCCACCCCCCCTCCTCCTTACTAAAAATATGCCAGGGGCCCAAATCGCTGAGGGGGGGGGGGGCAAAACCGCCGAGGTGAGGACCCTGGCCCCCCTTGCCCCGCCTGGCTACGCCACTTTTTGTTCATTAGCCCACCCTAACGCTGGTGCACTGCATAGTCCTCCTAGCGAAATTTATTTATAAAAGATTTGGGGGATAATATACAGTAGCGTAGCCAGGATCAAGTTGAGGGAGCGGCCAACGTGCCTGTTTGCCCGAAACTTTTCGGAAGTTTGTCTGCCGGGGCGGGGAAGGGGTGCTACATTTTTATCCGAGGGGGGGCAAATCGCTGAGGGAGGGGGGCAAAACCGCTGAGGGGGCAAACCGCTGAGGGGGTGGGAAACCGCTGAGGGGGGGCCTTGGCCCCCCGGTCCCCCCCATGGCTACGCCGCTGATAATATACACGCATGCATTTGCTGTCCCGAAAGGCAGAAGGAAGGAAAAGTGAGTTACAGTTTTGCCGCTTGCAGGGGCCTGGGGGTAACCACCTTCAGTAAAAAATTACAGAAAGTTTTGATTTTTAGGCCAAATTTGGTCAGTTGGGGACGTATACCGGGAATTTTTTCTATATATACACATTTTAAAAAAATTGGTAAAGCTCACCCTCATTCATAGCTAAAGTTTAAACTTTTCCTTCAGCCTCAGTTGAAGTAAACATCAACCTACCCCAATTTTAACCGTAACCACAGTAAACTTTAACTTTAACGTTACTCGCAGTGTAACTTTAACTTTAATCTTACCCATAGTAACCTTACCCGCAGTTTAACTTTTAACTTTAACCTTACCCACAGTTAATCTTTAACTTTAACTTTACCCACAGTTAAAATTTAACTTTAACCTTACCCACAGGTAAAGTTAAACTTTAACCTTACCCACAGGTAAAGTTAAACTTTAACCTTACCCACAGTTTAACCTTACCCACAGGTAAAGTTAAACTTTAACCTTACCCATAGTTAAATTTTAACCTTACCCTTTGGTAAAATTTTGAGAATACAACTTTACCTTCACCTTACCTGTGGGTAAAGTTAGCCTAACTTTACCTGCAGGTAATTTTGAGAATACGGCCCCAGGTACAAAAAGTTTTCAAAAAATAACGCCTTCTGGTCACATGACAATGCTCTAATCTGATTGGCTCAGAGCTCGAGGCAAGTGCTGTATGCAAACGCTCGTTAAGGCCGATTCACACGGTGCGATTTTGCCGCTGCGGCGAAACGCAGTTTGCCGCAAGCTAAACGCAATGCCTGAACAGACGCAGCGTTTTTAGTGCGGAATGCCTGCGTCTTGAATTTGCCGCAGTGTTTTAAACGCCAGACTGTAATTCGACCTGCGATTTCATTGCGTTTTGATGCTACGGATGTGTTGGTTTAAACAATTTTCGCTTAGCAATTTGTCATTTTTCTGAAACAGTACAGACGCAGCAAACTGGCATGCGAGACGCACTGAGGCCGCAAAGTTTGTTCAGACGGTGCGTTTCACTTGCGACACCCTGCGGCTTGCGTTTTGCGTCGAAATGACAGCGGCAAAAACGCACCGTGTGAATCGGCCTTTGGATATTGGTAGTCTAGTGTCTGGCAGTAATTATTTGACACCACATAGCGTTTTACTAGTTTCTCAGTGAACGTACGATTTCAAAGCAAAAAGCTCTGTTTACAACCTATGAGCAAAGCTGCTTTAAAGATTAAAATTTTATTTCATATACTTCTTACAGGAGTTTCAGAGATAATTCACATGTTTTTCACATCTGTAAAAAGTAGGTAAATTTTATCTGAAATTTGTGTAAACAGTATATGAAATTTATCTGAAAAACCAGTGACATTTGTTTCAGATAAAATTCAGAGTCTCTGAATTCTGGGTGAAATTCTCTGAATTTCCCCTGAATTTCCCTGAAATTTATCAGAAATTCCTCTATAAGTCTGTGAAAAATCTCTGAATGGAAAGGGTAAAAAACATCTGAAAAATCTGTAACAGAAAAAAATTACAGAAAATTCAGATCCCTGGTTTTTCTGTGTTTGGCGACGCTACCACCATAAATGGATTAATCTTGCCATTTTTTTACGAAATAGCGTTTCATTTTTCGAGATATGAACCTCCGAAATCTGAACCCTCAGTGAGAACCGTTTTAGCAAGTTTTTTCAAATTTTCGAAGTTTGTCCACTGGGGGGGTTTGTACTTTCATGTACTTTTTATGTAATCTGTAATTTTTTGTACAGTTTTTGTATTGTATATATTAATATTGAAGTGCACGCAGCCCTAGGCAGGTGACAGGGGACCGAGAGGAGATAATTTATCCCCTAGTCGGTTGGTCTCGACCTCCCCAGGGCTAGCGCCGAGAAAATCATCCGTCATACATGACGGTAGTTAATGTGCAATATATGTCTTGGCTGGCATTTGTTCTGCAATTTGAAGTGTTTAAGGTGGTGAATATCGATTTTTTTTTGCGCTGCCCTGGTAATTTAGAGGTTTCCCCGAATACCCGAAGGCACACACCCAAGACCGTTGCTGCCGTCCTTACATGGACAAATTTTAAAAATGAAAAAGAAACCTAAGTGTTGTGTTTTTTTTGGTACCTGCAAGAAACGAAACGAAACGGGCTTGCCCCAGGACAGGCTGACTAAACGAAACTCGCAGAGGGTATCAATGTCAGGGGCACTCGTTGAAAAAAAAATATATTAATATTTTTTGCCTATTTATAAGGTTTAAAACATTAACTAACTTAGCGTATGAGTAACCTGTATTTTAGGATATGCTGAAGCGGTTGAGGCGAGGTGGAGAGCAGCAGGTTACGCCAGGGTTTTTTTTTTCAAATCCGAGACTGCGTCCATTTTGCGTCCCGTTCAAAAAAATTGCGTCCCACACAATGACAGTGCGTCCAGGTTGTACCGTGAAAGTCTTGTGTTTCTATCTGTGAATACACTACGTTATTGTCACCGGAGGGGGGTGCCCAGAAAAAAGGGGGACTGAATGGCTTCTATTTTCTGTTTTGGGTTAAAATGCATTTTTTTGTAATTTTAACAAGTGGATTTGCATTACACATGCAAGATCGCTAAGGGGATCTGGGCCTGGGGGCGGCACCGCGCAGAAAAGAAATCGGAGAATTTTTCAATTTTTAGTTCGAATTTGGTGATCTGGAGATGTATCAGAAATTTTTTCCGAAAGAAAAATTAAAAACAATTGATGGAAACGTCACATAAGACAGTGTCTTATATACACAAGTAAATGTAGCATAATGCACACGTGTTGCGTAGGTGATGCATAATGTATACTCACTCATACATGCATAGGTTTTAATAAAAGACAATAACAAGAAACACAATGAGCTAATAAGTTGCAGGGGTCTGGGGGCGGCAGCCCCAGAAAAATTGGAGAAGTTTATGATTTTTAGGCAACTGGCAGGTCCCTCCTTCTTTTGTACGAGGGGCATGACCGAAATTAGACGGGGGGAAAAACCCATGTAGGGGAAAACCCACTTTTTGAAAATGGTCTGGCGATGTCGAAAAACCGAGTAGCTACTCCAAATCCAAAAGACTCATGTTAGTGCAAAAAGACGTTTATTATTACTACAAATGCCCATACTGGCACTTTCTCGATCGGATTCTTTGGGGTGGGTTTTTTCACCACATGGTTTTTTTTCCATAAATGGGTTTCCCCCTCCCCAAGTTTTTGGCTTCCCGCCAAAAAACGGTAAGAGATAGCGGAATGAAACCGGTTGCAGCAATTAGAGCAAGGTTAGGCGTAGGCTTACGACAGATTTTTTTGGTTTCCCGTGTAAACGTATAATCTACATGACGAAATATGAAAATGCCGGTTTTTTCCATGCCTGCTATACGCCCTTGGGTATATACATTTTCGGTAGATTATGGATCCAAAGTTTTGATATGTGGATATGCATAGGCCTGAAAGATAATAATAAGCAATAGTAACCCACAGAGTTGGAGGGGTTTGGGGGCGGCAGCCCCCAGAAAAAAAATTGAGAAAATTTTTAAATTTCAAGGTCAAATTTGGTCAATTGGAGACGTATTGGAAATTTTTTTCTATTCTACTATTCGGACCACCAGCACCCGTACATGGCCTTTACACTTGGGTTTTTTAATCAGAGTTCCAAAAAAATCACTGCGTCCCGTTTGCGTCCCGCTAAAAAAATTGCGTCCAGCTGAATGTCATTGCGTCTGGACGCACTGTGGGACGCAAAAAAAACCATGGGTTACGCCTGCTAATGCAGAAGTGGAAACGCAAGCGTCTGAATCGGAACAGCATGAGGTTAGAATTTTGCAATAGGTTCGACTTGGACAAATTCATTTTAATAGTCTATAATACTCTATGCACTGATAACCTCCTTAAAAAACTAGTGTTTGGCTGATTATTGGTATCGGTATCAGTATCGGCCGATAATAGGCATATCGGTATCGGTATTTTAAAATTTTAAAAATACCGATACCGGTAGTTTTTTCTCCTGGGGCATCTCGGCTCACCTGCTTGAAATTTGAGCGTTGTCTTAGTTTTTTTTACATTCAACTTTTTTTAATCAATCACCAGCACTAACGAGTAATATCAAATAAACAGCATGGGAAAATTTCCGCTCTTATTTCTTCACAAATATTTCAGAAACGATTGTATTTGGTAGGTAGGTATATAGGTCAATGTTTGTCTGTGTGTCTGTTAAGTAACTTGTCGTAGACAATATAACCAGCACTGCTAGCACACGTTAGGATTAGGAAGCCACATAAGTCCATAGTGAAGCGTCAACTATGCGTGCCACGTCAAACGTGTCAGTACCTTACGCACTACCTATTCTACAAACTTTGACCATAAGATTCTCTGTGGCCTGTGCGTGCACTATGCCGTGATTTTGTTGCGTAAATATATATAAGTACTTTTTTTACTCAAAAATGTAACAGCAGCACAATTTTGGATACCCCTTCCTCACAAACTTGCTTGGATTCCCTACCCCTACCCAACTTTCTAATGCAAAGCGCCAAACTGATGCAATCTTTACCTTGCTGACGCCAAAATGTTGCGATTTTTTACCATTGTTTCAAGTTTATGGTCCAAATTTTTATTCTGGACTTGCATTCTGGACATTTTTCATCAATAAAAGTATGAAAATAGAAAGGTGACCCGCGGATAGAGATTTATCCTTAGTCGGTTCCACCCTTGGGTGTGTTGCTCATCTCAATTCATCTTCCGCCGTGAAGCGGCTCAAGCGCCACTTCGAAAATAACTACATTTTGAGGAGGGAGGCGGGGGCGCAACCAAGCATAGCATAGTGCTTCACAGGATCCTTCGTTACTTTTCCCACATAATTGCGATATATATACCCATTTACCTTCCATAGAGATTTCCTGCTGTGCTCACAAGAGCAGTGCGGCCCTCATCTATTGCTCAAGCAGCAGCAAGGGAGGGAAAAGAAGTTTTCCGACAGATAAAGTATTGGGGTAAGTCCGTAATAATTTAGACGGTTGGCAATTTTGGGCTAGTTTTTTATAATAATGTTTTTATTACGTTTCAGGGCTTTTTGTGTCCAGTCTGCATGCAACCTCTGAGCTCACCGGAAGCTTTGCAGGAGCATTATGCCAGCCAACATATTAGCGACGATGCCAACAATTTGGTGGCTCAACAACCGCTTAATAACGCTATACAGGTTTTTAGGATTTTCTGATTATATGTGCATCTGAGTTCTGACTGAATAGATAGATAGGTGCGGGTGAAGTGGCCATTAGAAGCTCAAGGGAGGTGAGCTGTAGCTACAGTTATGGCGTTTAGTCCTTTTATCAGCATATTATATATTATATAGATATATATATATATATATATATATATATATATATATATATATAATATATTATTTAGTATGCGCATTTTTAATGCAAAAAATTGGTACATCTGAATGTCTGTATGCGCACTGTCTACAAGTCTGCAGTTACTCAAGTTTTCTGATCTTGCTGTAGGGTGCTGTCGCCGATGAACCAGAAATGGCTGGGCTGGTGAAGTCCACACTCCGCCCGTCCGTGGCCAATGACAGCCTTCTCTCCGATGACTCTGGCCTCTCTGGCTCCCCCGCCCACGTCGCGGACAACCCTGTGCCCAGTTTCACCTGTCCCCAGTGTATGACTGTCTGTGATACTGCGGAGGCCCTGCAAAATCACTTCCAAGCACTACATGAGTTATCTGAAAATCGGTATGAACGCAAATGATGCTTTTTCATGGGCCTTTTTGTATTATATTATAATTTAGATTAACCTTGATCATAAATTTCGAAAACTGGCTTGTTAACTTCGTTTCATTTCATCTGTCAGCCTAATAATTTCACAAAGCTGTTACGTTTCTATTGATTCGCAGGTCAACTTTAAACCTTCAGTATTTGACTGTCACGTTGTCCGTTGACGTACCATTAAGACTGTAGTGTCCCTGGCTGCGTATAAAGTGCTGTTTCAGTGATGGAGATGTGTTGGCCATGCGACATGAATTGAATGATCTGAGAGCCTCTCTGAAAGTAAATAAATTTTTAGTGATTAATTTTCATTTAATTAATTCATTGATAACGGATAATACTAGCTACAATTTGGCCTGAATGCATCTGTATGGAGCGCTGTAATAAGGTGGCGCTCAGGGTAACTGCTTCAGCAAATATATACTGTGGACTTTCGATCAGAACGTGAAAAAGATGTTTAAAATGAATAGGGTTTTTTGGTTTACAGTGTGCGTATTGCTCCAAAACATGATATATATATATATATATATATATATATATATATATACACATATATATTTATATATATATATGTTTAGGTAGGTACAGCAAAATATTTTTAATGATATGACCAAACGCATTGCACACGCACACACACATACATGAAAATGTGCCTTAATAATACCTCAGCTTTAATTTTATATGTTATTAAACATGGCTCATGGTTCAAGTTAATGCAGCGTCGCAGGGATCACCTCTACGTTTGTTGCAGGAAGAAAAATGGTACAGTGGAGGGAGCTAGAAAAGAAGTTGACGAAAATGCAGAATCATATAGAAGCTCTTAGCAACACCCCAACGGCTGATACAGCACCTGAGGGGGTAGGTTGTGGTTTTTGCACTGTTTTTAACTTTTGACAGATACTTGACTTAGTCTTCTATTTTAACTATATATATAGTATAATCTGTACATTTTTTGAAATATCAAAAATGGTTGGCTTTAATTTTATTGTTAATTGTCACCACTAAATTATTGTTTTTTAGGAGGAAACTTCATATTATATGCAGCAATTGTGGGTTTTAGAAGCGGGGAAAGCTTTAGGTGCGTTTTTACTAGTTTAGTTTTGTTACAAAAACTTATGTCATCCTAGTCCTTTGTCGTCTTGCGACTAAAAATTGTGTCTTGCTGACTAAAAATTTAGGGATTATTATTTGGCTTTATGTGTATTTTCCAAGGAAATTGTGTTGTATTATTATAATTTTCGGGTGAAGTGCGCTAATAATTAATCAATCACCGCATTTTACTTTCAGTGAAACAGTTTTATTTTGTCATTATAATATTATTTTTATTCAGTGTATATCTTGGTTGTAGATTTTAAAAATGAAATTTTTATGGCATTTTGAAAATTTCACATAATGTCAGGCATTCGGATTTTTGAGTTACAAGTCAAATGCTGAGTTTGGAAAAAGGAAGTTTCTGAACCCAGACGAGAGTTGGAGACGGCCAAGAGTGAAAAGAAGCGGAATTTTAAATCAGCTGCCATGGTACGTTATTTTCACATTTGTAGCAACACTGTAGATAGAGGTTGTTTTTTGTTGCTGGCTGTTAGACTTTAGACTTTTGTAGGTAGCTTAAGCTGCTCGCTGGTCATTTTTTCCGTGTTATAATTGTTTAGGCAAAAGAGCACGCGGCCATGAAAGCACAATGGGACGAGGAAATGACGATGAAGATCACTCTGGGTGACGAAGTTATGAAGCTCAGGGATCGGCTAAACTCATTGAGGACACAGTTGGATAAAAGGTGAAAGACGCCGTAAAGCCTCATCATGTAATTGTGTGTAGCATACATGTAACGGGGTCAAAATTTGGGGGGGGGCCTCTCTGGCCAAATTTTGGCGACCCTCCCCCCCCGGCCCCTCGATTTGGAAGGGAGCTCCCCCCATCGTGTACTGTGTAGTATGAGTAGTATGCAGCTACACATTCATAGGTTTTAATATCTGTTACCTACCATTATCAATAACTTTTAACTGTACAATGTCTGTGTAAGAAATAGGTTTTGTTCGTATAGAGACAGTGCAGGGGCGTAGCCAGGATTTTGAAAAGGGGGGGGGGTCGCACCT
>JASANF010000930.1:0-14353 GCA_030248245.1 Trissonchulus sp. WLG1_4
TTTACTTCGTTCAGTTACGTATTGCTGTTTGTTAAGGCATTTTATGAGTGTTCAAATTGCTAAAAAGTGCATTTTAACCCCTACAAAATCGAAAAGCCATTCCCCCCCGAAATTTTTGTCTGGGTACGCCACTGTATATATATATATATATATATATATATATATATATATATATATATATATATATATATATATATATATATATATATATATATATATATATATATATATATATATATATATATATATATATATATATATATATATATATATATATATATATATATATATATATATATATATATATATATATATATATATATATATATATATATATACGTGTGTGTGTGTGCGTGTGTGTGTGTGTGTGTGTGTGTGTGTGTGTGTGTGGGTGTTGTGTGTGAGTGGGACAGGTGAGTAACGTCTCTGATTATATTAAAAGAATTAACACTTTAAGATCTGCCTGTACTGTTTCATCCACTGGGATTGAACGGCTACGATTATGAACACATGATTCTTTTGTAAAAATGTATATAGCCCTTCGAAGGCCTGTCACAGGCCAAAGTACAGGCAATCTTAAAGTGTTGCGTGGGACAGGTGAGTAACGTCTCTGATTATATTAAAAGAGAATTTAACACTTTAAGATCTGCCTGTACTGTTTCATCCACTGGGATTGAACGGCTACGATTATGAACACATGATTCTTTTTGTAAAATTGTATATTTTATGCCCTTCGAAGGCCTGTCACAGGCCGAACTTCAGGCAGATCTTAAAGTGTTAATTCTCTTTAATATATATATATATATATATATATATTAAGAATTTAGCGCTTAACTACCTGTACTTCGGCCTGTGATAAGCAGGCATATACAATTTTACAAAAAGAATCATGTTCATAATCGTCCACATGGATGAAACGGGGCTACAGGCAGATCTTAAAGTGTTAATTCTTTCTAATATAATCAGAAACGTACTCACCTGTCCCACGCAACACTTGGGGTCCCCTGTACTTCGGCCTGTGACAGGCCTGAAGGGCATATACATTTTTACAAAAGAATCATGTGTTAATGCACTAGCCGTTCAATCCCCATGAAACGGCTGTGCACAGTGTTGATTCTTCATATTAATCAGAGACAGCCCATATATATATATATATATATATATATATATATATATATATATATATATATATATATATATATATATATATATATATATATATATATATATATATATATATATATATATATATATATATATATATATATATATATATATATATATATATATATATATATATATATATATATATACATATATATATATACTTCTTTTATGACTTTATAAGTTTTGTCCCCTTTATTTTATATATATATATATATATATATATATATATATATATATATATATATACATATACATTATACACACTACAGAAGTATTGTAGGAGACCCACGTCAGTATACATATTTACATATAAGTTGCCAACCAGTCTGAGCACGTTTCGCCGACTCTGGGAATGCAAATTTGTGCAATAAAAACCTGAGTTACGCAAACTTTGACTTAACATTTGGAGAAACTAGTCCTAAACCTAAACTTTTCGCGAGGCAAAAAATGGTGATAATTAGCTTCCTCGAAAAGCCGTATATATGAACTACGAACGTCACTTTGGTGTTATACTCGTATTCCAGTATCCATTGTTTGTACTCATACAAAAGTCCATTCCGTGTATACTTGACCGTGACCATTTGGCAGTAATTGTGAGCAGGTTTGATAAGTAATTTATAGCTTGTGTACTTTGTAAACTAGATTTATTTATGTTGCCATTTTGGGTTTGTAATTTTTTGATGACACTCTTCGAGTCTATATTTGACTACGAAACGCAATTTTCCCCAATTTGGTATAAAATTCCAAAGTTTTCAAAGTTGTTTCGCCCAGGTAATTGACCTTTGCAATTTTGTCAATTGGAAACTGATATGTGTGATAGGTTAGTGTTTGACAGTTAAAATGACAACTATATATTTCGTCGTTTATTTATTTAGTTATTTAACATATATACTGTGTGATACTGTTTATACACGGTTTAAAACGCTGACGTTCGCTTTGTCATGCATAAGGTCATAGGTCAAAGTTATGAGGTCACAGTCATAGTGGCTATGGTTCGTAGTTAGTAAGCGTTTGCAAATTGTTCCGTTTTGGGTAGTCATAAGCTACAAAAACAGTGTTGACAAAAACTGCTAAAGAACGCGCTCCACTCCCGTTTTTAATTAAAGGCATTAAAAATGCGTACATTTGCTATGTATGTGTATTGAACATGCAAATAATTATGAAATAAAACCAAGTTCAGAAAATGTGCCAGTTTGCACTAGATTTTTGATGAAGTAATTTGACGGAATTTCAGCAAAAATGCACACATAAAACCTGGCAAAACTACGCTTTCTCTACTAGACCAGTTTTTTGCAAATTAAGTTATTAAAAAAACTACACCTTCAATGTGAAATGTGTGATTTCATTGTGTGGTGTGTGTGCGTGTGTATGAACTGTTTTTGCTATGAAGTATTTTACATTGTAAAGTGTGTTATATATAACATATACAAATAAAAACAATAGTTATATGAATATTTATGCTGCAAACTCTGCGCGCTATGTTTGCAGTATAAGTAGCACATCTGTATGATTTTAATGCGCAATAAGTTACGTAGTTTTAAAATTTTACATGCAATTTATGCTAACACACACGCACACACAGCAGGTAGTAATTGCCGAAGTTATTCGTCGCATAAACACGGCAAAGTTTGTATGCTACACTTGGTGTTGTTGGTTTATAGAATTTAGTAGATTTTTTGGCGTCGAGTGTTCTTTTGTGCAATAACTGTGAAGCCGATTTATACTTGCACCCGTAGCATTTCTGTATTAAGCTCGGTTCATACTTGTCCGTAAAAGTGTCTATTTTTCCGTAGGGACATTTTTTAATAGTCTGTTTTCGAATAGTTCCTCGAAGTTGACTTTACGTGCGTCAGCTTGAATGGGTTTCCTCAACAATTTTGCAAAAATATCATGGCTGTTATCTACAACAGTTTTTCTGCAGGGGGCAGACAGTCTTTTCTAGAGACTCAGATACGGACAAGTGTGAATGAACCAGCCATTAGCCATTAAAGTTGTTAAAAAAGTCTGCGTCCTTTAGAGCAAGTATCTTCGGTTACAAGCCGAAACCAATTAAAAACTGGCAGCTGGCGGGAATCGACCACCCAAACAATATTTTCCCATTGTGGTGTTTTGTGTTCCGATGAAAGTTTTCTGATATCACTGTTAACCTTTCCAGGTCTTTTTTAAACAGGTTTTAACAAAATCTACTTTGTGTAGAACAACGATAAGTAGTTTTTTGCTTCATTTTTGTGAAAAGTTGCAATCAGTCGCGTTATCACAACTAAATTCTCATAAAATATTAAGTTGATTGATTTGACAACAATTATAGAAAATTACTGAGACATTGTGTATATATACTACAGAACGACTGAATTTTTACAGATTAAACTTCACATATCAATTTCAATTTCAAGTTCAATTCCCACTTTTGTCTTGCAAATTCTTGCAAATAAATGGTGATCCGTTATTAAAAGTAATTGTTGGTTTGAAATTATGAAGACCTATAACATGTCGTCGGAATATAGGAAAGCGCTATTTTTTCCCAATTTTTACCTCACACCACAGTGGGGAAATTTTGTTGCGGTAACTCAACGTCACCTGGTGAGTCACACTTGGCTTCGAGGACTAAAAAAGTGTGTAGATTTTCCGTATTAGTACTCTTCTTATGAATTATTTAGTTGTTAGCAACACACCTACATATGTTTGGTCTATTTGTGATATTTTCTAGGGAGATTAAAAGAATATTTACTTTTTTGCAAGTTTCACTCATAAAATGTACGTGTTGCACATCGATTTTTGCGGTTTAATAAACGAGTTTAACTTTATTTTTTCTTCAAAAATACACAAAAAAAACAGAATTTTTACTTTTGCGCGACTTAATGTATGGATTAAGTATGAATCGGCTTTTGTTATCGCTGTCGATTGGCAAGTGATTGCAACCATTTGTAAACGCTATTGATTTGAAATGAAAACTTTCGTTTGTTGATTTATCATTTATTTCGACGTGTATTGTAACTTTATTTGGATTTTAATTTATTCTGCATTAATCGCTTATACCCTATCTGTTACTTATAATCAATATCATAACACTGCATAAAGACTTTGAATTGCATTCACTTTAATTATACGCATTTCCCCTATCAATATAACCAACCTATCGATCAGTATAACGCTGTATTATGCTATGCTGTAAAACAGTGGAGGATTCACTATTGCCCAACGGTTCCGTGTCCAGCCCCCAGTCATCGACCACCCAGGAGGATTTCCTGCTCACCGAATCAATCGTGGGCGGCGCCCAGCGAACGGAATCGATCAACTCTGGTGATGTAATCATTTTGATATTGCAGGATGAGGAAACGGCCCTCCACTGCGCCGCTGCCCGCGGTCATCTGGAGTGTGCCCAGTCGCTGGTGGCTGCAGGAGCGAGCCTGGATGCCCAGGATAAGGTATGGACTATGGGGTTGAAAGCAGGGGCCGAGGGAGCAGGTATTTTCAATTCTGATTAGAAGGGTTTATCGTAGTCTGACTAAAATGTGACCAAGAATCTCCCTTACTAAAATTACTGAAATATATATATGATTTTTTTGTACTGAATGAAATTTTTGAAGCTAAATAAATCCTGTTTGTTTAAACCGACAAACGTATCGCCCCTTGAGTTAGACTGTTTAGTTTACACTTTTACAGTTGTAACGCTGTGTATTTCATATGAATGTGCAGTGAATTAATTGGATTATTAGAGCACATAGTAAATACCTGAGCCAGCAAGATTTTTCTGCATTAGGATTAAGTTAATGAATATTAGTCATGTCATGTGTCATATTGCATGGTATGACTCATCGTCTGTCAGATAACCTTTGAAATTATTATTAGTCATTGAATCTGAGGTTGCTGTATACTTTTACCTCGATTTTCGTACTCTTGTGACTCTCAGACAATCAGTAAAAGTGAATCAGTATTTGGTGATTACAAAAGTAAACTGGACAATTGAAAATTACGTTGAGAATTCTTAAGTTCAACAAAATGAGAGCGATAATCTTGAAATTTCTTGCTACTGTATAAGGGGGGTTCGAACCAGCCTTCTCAGGATCTGAACCAGCGTTCTAACCATTTGAGCTACTGGGCCAATGCTGAGCTGTCGTAAATCCCTTTAAGTACTCTGGCTATCTTACTTCACAAGTCACAACTATAACCACAAGTTGATGTTTTGCTTACAGAATGGACAAACAGCCCTACAGCTTGCCATTCGACGACACCATGTGGACATTGCCCTGCTGCTGTTGCATGCTGGATGCAAACTTGACAAAGAAGACAAGGTATATGACATGTTGAATGACTAATTTTTTGAAAAATTTGGAACTGTTTTTAGCTCTTAGTTTTGCTACGATATTTGCTAAGTATTATAATTTGACAATGTAGGTGATCACATAGAAGTGATTTTGTATCAGCTGTGGCACGCTCTTTCGTAGACATTCTTAATCGTCGTTAATTGATGTCTCTACGCTGTAAAAGATACTGATCAGAGTTGTCAATCAGTCAATCTGTCTCCTTGTGTCAGGCTGTAGTTAAACGTGCAGCGGCTACTATAATGCTAAATTAATGCCCAGCATACATATAATAAGAGATATGGGCGGGACTTATTCTAAAATCGAAGGTCCGCGGGGTATTGCCAAAATTTCACCGATGAGACCCCCCAAAAATTTTGATCCCATGTATGATGATGCCAAAAGTTGTATTATACTACTCTTAAATTTAAGCTTGAACTAAGCTTATTTTGTGTTTCCCCTCTAGGATGGCAACAGTGCCCTGCATCTTGCCGCCCGCGAGGGACTGCTCACCATCGTGCAAGCCCTCTGTGCGCTGGGTTGTTCCGTGGATGTTGTGAATAAGGTCAGGGAATCCTATTTTGCCTTACTCCTAATTAACGTGCTTTTGACTTATCTCAACAGGAGTGGATATTTTTTAAGTTTCCAAATTTTCATCAGTTCGACAGAAAGACGTTTTTTGGTATTTTATCCAAAATTGAATTTAGCGGATTAAAATTTCAATTTATGTGGCATTAACTTGGCAGAAGATCAACGTAATAGTGAACATTTCGTGCTCTAAGATAATCAATGTGTTAAGGTGGTAGTAACGTTTTCGACAGTTTTGCAGGAGTAACATTTGACAACTTACGATTATTTTCATCATAATTTTCCTAAAAACTTAATTTTACAACTTTAAAACTAACACTTTATCCACAAAAATTTTCTAAATTTATTTCACAAATAAATTAAAAAAAAAAAATTTTAATTCCCTTCTTTTCTTTTTTTTTTTTTTTTTTTTTACAAACACAACAACACACTTTTAAATTTTATATTTCAATTTTATTTTTTTATATTTATAAATTTTTTTTTTTTACTAATTTTTTCAAATTAAATTTTACCAAGTCTCAATGTTGCAAACTTTTCATGCGTTATTTTACATGTTTTTTTAGACAATTTCTGATGTGTCAATTTTTTTATTTGTATTAATTTAGCCAATTTCGTGAAAAAAATAGATTCAAAAATTTGTATTTTTCAAAATTTGAAAAAATTCAAAATTGAACGTCCGTAACTTCTTTTCTACATCATATAAATGCACCAAACTTAGCATTAAAATTCACCCTGGTATTGACTATGTTGGTGTAAAGAATGAAATTATTTGGAATTAAACTGTCAATTTTACAAGGAAAACATGAAAAATGCAAAAATTCAGAAATTTGACTACTTTAACAGTGTCTGCAGACTGACTTGTTACAGATTTAAGCTAGATAATGTGCATAAGTGTAGTTGCAGTCAAGTACTTTAACGTGAAAAAGACTGCTATTAAATTCATTGAGTCAATCAAAAGTTATAGCACGTTATGAAAACTGTCGAAAACGTAACTACCACCTTAATCGATGTGTCATATTCTCTTATTCGATTTTCTCACTTGCTTGTTTTCAAGTAATAATTTTATTTATTTTATGTTTTATAAATTTTTATAGTTTTTTATTTTTAATTTTTCTATTGTTTTTCAGAGTTCCCTTTCGGCATTGCACGTTGCCGCCAAAGAAGGCCATATCGAGATCGTTCGAGTCCTCTGTCTGGCTGGCTGCAACGTAGGCCTGAAAAATAAGGTATATTTTTTGTATTTGGCATTTATTTTCTTCTTGAATTCTGTGTAAGCTTTAGTAAGGATTTCAGAATCAATAAGTAACCGTGCTAAGAAATTTAGTCCATCCAAATGCAGTATGGTCAGGCTGTCGAATTCAGACATATTCACTACTAACCTTTATTTGAACAATTAAAAAACTGAATTGATCTATTTTTTAATAAGGTCATAGTTCAAAATACAACTAACGAATGCCTGTATTTTTTAGGACGGCTTGACTGCCGAAATCGCTGCTTTGGCTCAAGGCTTTACGGCTGTGGGAGAATTGTTGGGAAAGCTCAAAAACGTAAATCACATACTTGCTTCAAGTTTTAGCGTATTCTTTATTTTGTCATTTTGGTTTTTTTAATTTTTAGTCACACACGACACAGACACTACTTTATCGGAAGATGTTAGTGGCATCACGAATTGGTAATTATGCGACCGAAGCAATATTAGATACGTCTATCCTGAAACCTTGTCCACCCGAATTCTTGACAACTATAACCTCGCGCACAATTGCCATTATCCACTGAGACGTTTAATTCCTAAGCTTAAGTCAACACGGGATTGTATGAAATACACATATAATGTTTTTTTCAATGCTGTTATAATATAATGTTCTAGATGCAATGGAGTGTTTTAAACTGTATCCAAATTTAATTAACATTTCAGAATAAAATGTTCAATATAATTAATTAATGTTAATTTAACTCATAATATAGCTTTCGACTTTAATCATTAAATTAAATATAATATTCTGTTTTTCAGGATCAACAAAAGGACGCGTACATCGAACAGTTGTGTCCCGGCAGTCAACCGCTCAGACGAATCAAACTGAAGGTTTTCGGCAATGGCGGTGTCGGGAAATCACTGCTGCTGGAAACGCTGAGAACTAGCTATATCGGTAGCTTCTTTCGACGTCGCAGTGAAGGCAGTTTTTCCAAAGGTAGGGACATTAATTGGCGGATTTAATTGGGAATTCTTGGCGATTTTTTTGCAAACACAGCACTTTGTAGTTTTTGGTGGTATTTTTTGTGGAATTCGATGGTCGAATTTTTGCATGCAAAATATTGAAAGGAGTAAATTTTATGCAAAACAAAACTACAGCAATATTTTTTAAATGGATGAAAACTTTTTTGAAGAAGTTTTTGGTTTGAAGAAATTGAATACCTGATTTTATTACTGTTGTGGTACATAAAATAGATATTCACTATTGTCACATAGCATAAAATGCATGCGCACACGAGATGTCCATTTGACGTGTTGCACATTCGTGGTCGATTAAATTTTGAAGAAGACAAGAGTACTTCTGAATCTTAGCTGACATCATCAATTTTAACTCGGAAATATTTAACGTGTGGTTCATACTTGACCGTGTTTATGTCCTTTTTGAGGATTTGTTTACAACAAACAGTTGCATGCCCTGCTCTTTTACGAGCCAACTGACATAACGGACAAGTAATAATAAAGCAAATTAACCGGAATTTTCCTTCACCAAAATTTTGTGCAATCCTACTGTGGCTCGAATTCTTCTATTTAATTCATTTAAAATTCATTTAAATTGAATTCATTTAAAAAAATTAAAATCAATTAAAAACAAACTTTACATTTTAAAATAAAAAAATTTATGAACATATATGATAATGCAAAACAAGATTCTAACTGTCGACAACTATTGCTGATTTGTTTGTGGGCATGTGATTATTGCGTGGTGTGTTGCGATTAGGCGGTGCCGCTGTGGATTTACTGCAGCGGTGGTACAGTTGGGGTTGGGCATCCTTTGGTGAGTGTCACTCGCTGGTCTGTTGGTGTTCACCCCACGCCTTTTTCTGTTTGCACGACTCTCAATCCATTCATATTATACTCGGCCTGTGAACTTGCAGCACAGCAAGGCTCTGTTCTGTTGAAGTGTTGAAATTTCAACTGAGCTAAAAAAACTATGGTTTAAGAAAATCCACGAAATTCGTAACGAATCAGGCGATATTTCGTAATGAAATTATGTGCTAAACTGCTAATGATATTATGAAAACGTCGTAAAACCATGGTTTTATAAAACCAGTTTAATTTGTGACATCCACCTAATGTTTTACTTTTGTCCAGAATTTCGTTGATTGAAACGGCATACGGCTGTAACTATGAATCGACCCTGAATCGTTAAATCTTTAGCGATTCATACTTCAAGTATGAATGGATAGTTTTGTTGAATAATATTGCTGTTCTGTCTCGTTCTATCGTGTGGCTCTAGTTTGTAGTTTTTGTTCCAATCTTTTAAGCACTTTTATCCCAATATCTTTGTTACGTGAATTGTAGAAGAATTATATATTATTATCTCAAATTATATTGGTAATCTTATTCTGTTTGAACTTTTCAGTTGGCAAACTTTTTTATATAAGTTAATATCACTTTTGAATTAAGCCAGTTTTGCCTGCTTATTTTATACTTCGTATATTTTTATAACCAATTTTCTGGCTATATCTTAATATCGAATATCGTGCTAATTTTTATTTAGCACCGTGTAATTTTACCTCACCACTCAACTATAAGTTACGATAGTTGTTAAATCAAATTAGTTAACTTAGTCAAGGTAATACAAGATGATATACAACGTGTTATTTCAAGTAAATTAAGTCATGAAAATAGTCTGGAGAATTCTAGTGAAAACTTAGTAAACGTTCACAAAGTTCTTGTCTTCTGGTAGTGTTGTAGTAGAATCGCTGACGAAATCGCTAGCTTTTTTGTGACACATTTCAGTTTATAATATTGGGTGAGATTCGGAGATTCAGAAATTTCTTGCAAATATCCGCACGATAATTCACTTTTTGTGGCTTTAAATTGTGCTATTAAATCAATTAATTAATTATTTATGAATTATAGTATTTTTTATTTCTTCCAGAAGATTCCACAGCATTTGTTGCCAACGGTCGCCCGCCGTCCCATCGAAACCCAGTGGAAGCCCCCAGCCATACAAATTACACCCGTGGGATTGATGTGCAGCATGTCAGCATGTCTGGTAAGCGTGCAACATCAATTTAGGGCACGCAAATTTAGCTACGGGGGTAGTTATGATGGACCTCCCCTCCAAACTTTACTACATACAAGTTCACAAGACACTCTGTGGTAACTTGAGTGTCTTGCATTCGGAACGAGCTGAACTAGTTGAAGGAACATAATATCAACACGATTTATCAACAAAAACATGACTTGTTTGCAAGTTCTCGACATAAATATGACAGTATGTGCACAAAGCAATTCTAAATATCATTTAAATATAAATAAACTAAAGAATAGTATCTAAATCTAAATAGCAGCTAAAATACAGCAACCACTTGAGATGTTAATAATCTCTTGCGGTCATCAGGGCAGGGAAATAGGGCACATTATACAAGCCCGCCACCCCGTCGTCGAATGTAGCTCTGTCAGAGGATACCGCTGAGGCTCAATGTTGAAAAACATAGGGCCTGTTCAGAAATTCGGATTAACTGGATTAGATTAACTGAATTAACTAGAATAACTAAACACAAAAGCCTGAGACCTTTTTCATATTAGACACAGTTTCACCTCTGTGTCAGGTGCATGAACGTGCAAATTCTTGGAAAGATACTAAAATTTTATGTCGATATAATATTGTAGTTAATTCAGTTAATCTAATCCAGTTAATCCGAATTTGTCAACAGCCCCACTAGTAACGAAAATGAGCACCACACTCCAAGACTGAATCAGCCGGACTTTATGGGGTCAGGGGTCACTTTTACTATATTTTATATTCTGTTACTTCTATTTTTAGGCGTAGGCGAATTTTCAACGTGGGAATTCTCCGGCTACCCGTCCTACCACCAGATCTACGATCACTTCGTGGGCAACACCGACTGCATCCACATGGTGGCCTTCCGCCTGACCGACCCCCAGGAAGTGCAGTACTCTCAAGTCCTCTACTGGATGAATTTCCTCAAGTCACGAATCATGCCTGGTGAAATTGGTAGGGTTTATAGTCCTGACACAGTTTGAATTTGAGATACAGTTGTTACTTGAAACTGTTTTCATGCAAAAATATGGCTCTTGACCGTTGGCCTATTTAGTAGGGGTTTCTTGGAATTGTTTAGGGACAAATCTATACGATCAAGGATAAAGCCCGGTTCATACTTGTCCTTAAGGACATAGGGAGGGACAAGGACAAATTTTAAGTGCCTGTTGCGGAAAATCAACTGAATCATTTTGTTTAATTTTCACGAACTGGACTTGACCCTAACGTTGTTCGTGCAAACATATTAATATGGCTCATTTGGCCCAGTAGTTTTTTTTGGAATACTGCTTATTGACAAAACGATGAGGACAAGTATGACCGGGCTTAAGACGAATGTACCTTGAATCATACTTACAATTATTTCATGTCCGTTCCGCCGAACAAAATTACGAAATAATCACGCCACAATCTGACTGTTGTTTCAGGTCACTCGGGTCGCTCGTCGAAGCCTGCGCAGGTGGTGCTGGTGGGCACGTGCGCAGACCAGGTGAGTCCCCCGTTGGGCCGGACGGCCGAGGGCGACTACTCCTCATCCGAGGCCGACGCCCTGCTGCGCACCATACAGCTGCGATTTGCCCAGGACTTCCACATACACGAACGACTGGTCCTCATGGATGCCCATCAGAGCAATTCCCCGGCCCTGAAACACTTGAAGGCTTTTCTGGTCAATGCTAAACAAGGACTTGTACAGGTAGAGTTTGCGGGGGGGTGGTTAATTTTTTGGGATGTAGTAAACTGAGTAGGGTAATATAATTTCGGTTTGACAGTAACTGCGCACAGATGAACACTTGCGTATTTTTAGCTATACCAAATATTTGTAACACCTCGCATCAGTACACAAAGTTTTGTAAATTTACCTGATTTCGAAAAATTGCCAGTATTATGTTTTGGAAGTCCAAATCTGAGCTGTGAAAATTAAATAAAAAATTTCTTTTTTGATATACAAAATAAAAAAAATTGTTCACTGCACAAAACCCTATTGTCGTGCAAAATTTCATGGGGCCGTTGCATAAATTATATTAGATTAATTAGATTAACTTCAGTAACACAACAAATTTACAAAATTTTATGAAACCTCAAGCGTGTCAGCTGCATTTGCTTGCAAAATTTCATGAATTTAAGGTAATTTTATATTAAGTTGTTGGGTTAATCTAATCTAGTTAATCTAATCCGTTTAATACTAATTTCTGAAAAGGCCCATAGAAATATATTATACCAGTAACTTGTAATCGAATTCCGAAAAATTGGTTTCGTATTCACACCACACTGCCTAGGTATATTTTCCATAGCACGGTGTGTGTTATTGCAGAATCTAATGAAAAGCAATGGGTTTCTGGAGGCGGCGTGCAATTATCTGGTGCAGCTGCGCAAACTGCAAGCCAACTTCCCCGTGGTCTCTTGGCCCGCCTTCGTGGAGATGATCAGGAACAATGTCAACCCGTTGGCCGGCGAGGTCCACTGTAGACAACTCATACAACAGCTACAACTCATGGGAGAAGTATGGGCCAGAGTTTTTGTACTGTACTATAATGAGTAATAGTTATCAGATTGAATTGGTTATTTTGCTGAATTAGATTGCTGTGAACACTCGAATGTGAGATCCCGATCGATGTGGAAAGAACCACACCAAAGAACTTTGTTATTCACAAAAATTTTATGAAAAATTCACAAAAATTTTATGAAAAATGTTGCAAGATTATAGGGTATTATCGCTCGATCGGGGAGAAGGGTCGTAAACATTTGGTTGGAAACACCCCCCTCCTCCCTCTTCAAAATATTAGCCTATTGCACGTCGTATGTACCCGGTCCCCGGTGACATTTAATTTCTACTCATAGACATAGCGCAAAGATGAAGTCATTGAGTCATTTTGTCGCCACTGAATTGGCGTAAGCATATTATAGTCTTTTCTTTCATTTTCAGGTGGTCTACTTGAAAGGCGACGTGCAGGACTTTGACTACGTGGTGCTGAGTCCCCAATGGCTGTGTCACGATCTGATCGGCACGCTGCTCTCCCACGAATTCCTGCAGTCCTGTCGCGTCACCGGAACCTATACGGCCGACGATCTGCAACTCTTGCTATTCCCAGACGTTCCGGATGTGGTCGATTTGCTACAGGTTCTGGACGCGCTCAGTCTATGTACGCAGTTTGAGAGCGACGGCGATATAGAGTATGAGTTTCCGGCCTTCAATTTCATCGACGCCCCCTCCAATGTCTGGGGCGACCCTGGCCCCCTGGCCAATTTGGTCTACGGCGGCGTCAGGCTACAGGCCCCCCATGGTCACGAGCATATGATGGGTAATATGTTTGCACGACTGCAAGTACAGCTGCGTCGCAGTATGCAAGAGTTTCAGGATCCCATAGAAGCCGATCTGTCACAGTGGAAACAGTGTTCTAAACTTTGCTCTGGTAGCATGGAAGCCTTGCTTAGCGTCTATCGGGAGGACCAAGCCATTCAGCTGGTGGTACGTGGGCCTGGCGACTCGCGTACAGCCTGCTTCTATTTCCTCGAAGATCTGATCACCATCGCCGAACAAACTGTGAGCGAAATCGCCCCCGGGCTGCCCATTGAGAGACATTTCCTTAGTCCGCGCGCCCTAGCGGAACAAGACCCAGGCTCTGTGTCCATAGTCTATAGTCCTAGCTGTGTGATGGAAATGCAGGTACAGCGACGAACCACACTGCGCAATCCAAATGTCTACTGTAACGGAGGCAGCAGCAATGGACAGTTGGACAGTCCGGGCGGAAGCACCAGTAGCTATGGTCAGTGTCAAGAGGAAGAGTCCTTTATTGAGGTGGTCTGCTTTGGATCGAAGGACGTTGCGCTGAATCTGACGCTAGGCATTGACCTGCCCGTTTCTCAGCTCCCACTGCACTGTCGACGCGAGCTGGCCGCCCTCCTAGATCCCCCGGACTCCATGGGGCGAGACTGGAGCATCCTGGGAGCGACCCTGGGCCTGGCTGAGCAGTTGCCAGAAGTTGACTCCTCTACGGCGGGCACTTTGCTCAGTAAGACTGATCAGATACTGGCTGA
>JASANF010000931.1:0-41046 GCA_030248245.1 Trissonchulus sp. WLG1_4
ACTTTCAGCAAGCAATACGTTATATGTTAAGCGTCTCTTTGGTCAGTTTCGTATTGCTAGGACCGAATCTTAAGGGTAACCTTAGCGATCACATTGGCTTTAAGCATTGTTTGAGAATACGACTTTACCTTCACTTTACCTGTGGGTAAAGTTAGCCTAACTTTACCTGCAGGTAATTTTGAGAATACGGACGGCCCCAGGCTTGCTTGCTCATGAGCGCAAGCCAAGCTTCTTATCCCAGATTTTTCAAGCCAGACTTGCGGCTAAAAAGTAGAGCTTTTTATCCCGACTTTTATGAATACCGGTGTCACAGTAAATCTTGTCCCCCCGGAAATTTTGTCCCCCCGGACAGGATATCCTGTCCCCCCTTAGGAAATCTTGTCCCCCCTACAATTTGCTTAGGAAATTTTGTCCCCCCTTCAGGAAATCTTGTCCCCCCTACAGTTTGCTCAGGAAATTTTGTCCCCCCTTCAGCAAATTTTGTCCCCCCTTCAGGAAAACTTGTCCCCCCTACAATTTACTTAGGAAATTTTGTCCCCCCTACAATTTACTTAGGAAATTTTGTCCCCCCTTAGGAAATTGTCCCCCCTACAATTTGCTTAGGAAATTTTGTCCCCTCTTCAGGAAATCTTGTCCCCCCTACAGTTTGCTCAGGAAATTTTGTCCCCCCTTCACCAAATTTTGTCTCCCCTTCAGGAAATCTTGTCCCCCGTACAATTTACTTAGGAAATTTTGTCCTCCCTTCAGGAAATCTTGTCCCCCCTACAATTTACTTAGGAAATTTTGTCCCCCCTACAATTTACTTAGAAAATTTTGTCCCCCCTTCAGGAAATCTTGTTCCCCGTACAATTCACTTAGAAAATTTTGTCCTCCCTTCAGGAAATCTTGTCCCCCCTACAATTTACTTAGGAAATTTTGTCCCCCTTTCAGGAAATCTTGTCCCCCCTTCAGGAAATCTTGTGCATATATATAGTATTTCTGTTTTCTTACTAGAAAATGCCGAATTATTATGACATATCTTTCTTCTTTCTTATATATTTTCTGCAACAAGGAGCATACCCAGTTGACAAGTGGACGCAAGAAGGCGTTGATCTAAAAGCAGTTAAGGAAATCAAGAGAATCACTTGCAAATCCGAGAAAAAATCGTCAACGCTATGAAGACTGAAGAGTTGTCCACCAAACTTGAAAATTATTTGGAGCAAAATACAGGCAAATATCTTTCAGAAAGTGGGATGAATAATTTCGGGGTCTGGGCAACAGACGCAGAAATTATCGCTACGGCTACCTTGTTCAAAATTGATATTGAAGTGTACTCTCAATTTGGAAACACAGATTCGTGGCAGCGCTTCAAGGGGGCATGGAGTCACAACGGAGAATGTGCCGCTGACACCTGACACTGCGCTGTACTTGCAATGGCATGGTACTCACTTCGAACCAGTATTAAGCGTGAAACCGTAGAACTACGTCTTCAACTTCTCGAGATTACGGCTCATGCTGTTGGATAACAATACGTTTAGCAATGGTTTTTGTAGTTCTTTGCTGTTGCAATTTTTTTACATATCTCATTTCCGTGCTTTATTACTAGTCGATTTGTCTGATTTCGGTGTAATCATTCTACTTTACAGTTAGTCCTGTCTTATTTTGTTGACTAATTGTGGCTGTTCTGGTTGTTACGCTTTGTCACTTATTGGACAATTTTGTGCATTTTCTCTGTCAATGACTGTTGGTGCAATGAATATTTTTCATCATCGGTGTTTCACGTCTTCATCAGATTTAAACCTAGTCGTGCCACTATATTGTGCGTGAGCAGATTGCTTGGACAGCGAACACATTTTTCTGAAAGAGGGACACATTTGCTAAAGGGGGACAAGATTTCCTGAAGGGGGTGACAAAATTTTCGGATCAAGTGCAGTTGGGGGGGGGGGGAATAGTGGACCTATTTTTTGGAGTAGAGCACCTTGAGGGAAGCATTTTTTGTAATAGAACCTCTATCCATAAATTTGGATTCTCTGAGCTATGACCCCTTGAAAATTGCATTTTCAGTGTTTTTGGAAGTGTTACGGAGGCCATAGTTCGAAGCCAAAAATGGCTGTAATCTTAGTTGGCAGGATTCTCTAGGCTAAGCTGGCATGATTTTTTCTGAAAATTTCGATTTTTTATTGCCTAAGCCTGAGCCTAAGCCTGAACCTAAGCCTAAGCCTAAGCCGGATACTAAGCCTAAGCCCCATACTAAGCCTAAGCCTAAGCCCGAGCCTAAATTAAGGCCAAGTTTGAATTTGGTCAAAAATTGAGGTGCGTTAAGTTGACAGCCCCACTTGCGGCACAAACTCCGCTTTTGGTGGCACAAACTAGCCTGGAGTTTGTGCCGATTTGTGCCGCAAAAACTAGCTGGATTCATGCAACATGTGGAAAGTTTATCAACTTTGAAATGTGGGGCTGTCAACTTAACGCTTTTCAATGGTGGCAGCCCCACTTACACTACATGCTTCGCTTTTTTAAAAATTAAAACTACTACGTGTAAAAACATTTGTGCCATAAAGATTCAAGTTTGTGCCGCTCCAGATTTTATAAAAATTTTAAAAATAAATTTCAAATTTCCGCTCTTATGTGTGGCTTGGCTTGTATTTCAAGGGTCTTTCATATACGTAGCTTTAGTTACAGCAAGGCTCATCACATAAACATGTAAATTTCAAAATTACAAAACTAAGCCTAAGCCTAAGCCTACATAAGCCCAAACTAAGCTTGTTAATAACTCTGGGACTAAGCCTAAGCCTAAGCCTAAGCCTAAATCCAAACTTGAGCCGATATTTTAGTGATTTTGAAAACACACACGCACACTCACACGTGTGAAGCCTTGCTGTAAGGAGAGTAAAATCTTTCATATAGTTTAAGATTTTACTTTCCTTACAGCAAGGCTCCACATGTGTGAGTGTGCGTGTGTGTTTTGAAAATCAGTAAAATATCAGCTCAAGTTTGGATTTAGACTTAGGCTTAGGCTGAGTCCAAGAGTTAATAATAAGCTTAGTTTGGGCTTATGTAGGCTGAGGCTTAGGCTTAGTTTGGTAATTTTGAAATTTATTTATTCCCATACCCCCGCATTCACTCTGGTTTCTCGACAAGTGTTGCTTAAATTTTTATTTTCAATGCAAATTTTATTTAAAAATTTCAAAAAAGCTCTAGCTTCTGAGGGCTGCCGCCCCCAGACCCCCGCATCCACTCTGGTTTCTCGACAAGTGTTGCTTAAATTTTCATTTTCAATGCAAATTTTATTTAAAAATTTCAAGTAAGCTCTAGCTTCTGGGGGCTGCCGCCCCCAGACCAGGGTTGGCAGTCTCGGTCTCGGTCTCGTAAAAAACCCGAGACTAGGCTGGTCTCGGTCTCGGTCTCGGTCTCGGTAGGAAAACCGAGACCTGCCATAGGGTGGTCTCGGTATTTTAGATGAGACTTTAAGTTTTCAAAATTTTATAAAATCACGAAGATTTTTTTTACAATATATGTTTCCAAATAGAATTCCAAGCATGAAATGGTCACAACTGTCTGCTGCAGACATGTCAGTTCACCGGCATTCGGCAAACTGACTAGCCTAAGCCTAAGCCCAAGCTTAAATTAAGGCCCAGTTTGAATTTGGTCAAAATTGGACGTTTCTGGCGAATTTGGCCAATTTTTCGGCAGGAACCCGGCAAAGAGCCTTTGTTTTGATTCTAAAAAATTGTAACCAATAATATGACACCATTTTGACACTATTAGAACGGAAAAAACAAGAGCTTCGGAAAAAAATTGCAAAAACGTCCCTCACTGAGGGTTCTGATTTCGGGGGGTCGTATCTCAGAAAATCCAAAAAATAAAACAGGGGTTCTTGAAGCAAAAATGCTTCCCCCAAGGTGCTCTACTCAAAAAAATAGGTCCACTATTTCCCCCTCCAACTGCATTTAACCCAAATTTTCTAAGTGAATTGTACGGAGGACAAGATTTCGTGAAGGGGGACAAAATTTCCTAACTAAATTGTAGGGGGGGACAAGATTTCCTGAAGGGGGAACAAAATTTTTTAAGTAAATTGTATGGGGGACAAAATTTCCTAAGTAAATTGTACAGTGGGGACAATCCTGAAGGGGGGACAAAATTTGCTGAAGGGGGGACAAAATTTCCTGAGCAAACTGTAGGGGGGACAAGATTTCCTGAAGGGGGGACAAAATTTCCTAAGCAAATTGTAGGGGGGACCAGATTTCCTAAGGGGGGACAGGATATCCTGTCCGGGGGGACAGGATTTCCTAGGAAATCCTGTCCGGGGGGACAAGATTTCCTGTGACACCGGCCCTCTAGCCTAAGCTAGCAGAATTTTTTCTAAAAATTTCGATTTATTAGTACCTACCGTAGTATTCACAAACTAACGCTAAAGGCCGATTCACACGGTGCGTTTTTACTGCGATTTTGCCGCAGCGTTTTTGTCGCTGCGGCAAAACGCAGCTTGCCGCACGCAAAACGCAATGTCTGAACAGACGCAGCGTTTTTAGTGCGGAATGACTGCGTCTTGATTTTGCCGCAGTGTTTTAAACGCCAGACTGCTACTCGACCTGCGATTTCATTGCGTTTTGATGTTGCGGACGTGTTGGCATAAACAAATTTCGCGGACCAATTTGTCATTTTTTTGAAACAGTAAAGACGCAGCAAACTGACCTGCGAGACGCACTAAGGCCGCAAAGCTTGTTCGGACGGTGCGTTTTGCTTGCGACACCCTGCGGCTTGCGTTTTGCGTCAAAATCGCAGCGGCAAAAACGCACCGTGTGAATCGGCCTTAAGCGTTTGCTAAACGCTAAGCGCTTAAATATGTTTAGCATGTTAAAAGGCCAAATTTGTGAATAACACTTAGCGCTTATAAGCGCTAACACTAAGTGTAAACACTAAGTTTAAGCGTTACACTTAGTATGTGAATACGGGCCTAAGGCCCGTATTCACATACTAAGTGTAACGCTTAAACTTAGTGTTTACACTTAGTGTTAGCGCTTATAAGCGCTAAGTGTTATTCACATACTTAGTGTTTATTTAAGCGCTTAGCAAACACTAACGCTTAACTTAGCGTTTCAATTTTGTATTCACATACTTAAAATTTAGTGTTTGGCTTAGAATTAAGCGCTTAAGTTTAGGGACCTCGGGAGCTCCCTAAGCGCTAAGCGCTTAGTTAGTGGATGGTGTGGGGTAGGGGTGGGGAGAGTGGGGGAGGTTCTTGGCCGCCATGGGAAGGAAGGGCATGCAATTTAGGATATATCAGTAACATTTTCCGACCAATTCGATCCATTTTGCTCGTTTAATCGCCAAAAATAAAAAATGCACCTTGTTGTCCAAATTCGTTTTTTTACATTTTTGAGTAGAGCATCTTAATCGAAGTAATTTTTCTTCAAGAACTTCTATTTGAAAATTTATATTTTTCATGATATGCCCCCTGAAACATGCAGAGCTGTATCGAAGCATAACGAATTCCGGATGCCGGATCCACATCAAGCAGGGAGCGCACTTCAAGCCAAAGCCAAAACTAAGCACAAAAGTTGCTAAACGCTAAGTTTAGTATAACACTAATTTTTAAGCGTTTATTTTGTGAATAACAGTTTAGTACAAATTAAGCGCTAACACTTAGCAAACGCTTAGCGTTAGTATGTGAATAACTCTTAGTATGTGAATACGGGCCTAAGTGTAACGCTTAAACTTAGTGTTTGCACTTAGTGTTAGCGCTTATAAGCGCTAAGTGTTATTCACAAACTTGAACTTCTACCACGCTAAACATACATGTACTTAAGCGCTTAGCGCTTAGCAAACGCTTAGCGTTTGTTTGTGAATAACACTTAGGCCCGTATTCACATACTAACACTAACACTTAAAGTTAGTGTAAACACTAACTTTAAGTGCTTCGTATTGGCTTGAAGTGCGCTCCCTGCTTGATGTGGATCCGGAATTCGTTATTTATCCGCATTTCCATTTGGTATTTATAGATCCGATTATAGATTTATTTAAATTACTATTTCTTATTAATAATATATATTTTCTCGAACTATACATTTGTAAAAAATGTTTTCAGCAGGTGGATTCCTGAAAAATGCAAAATCAGCTCTGCATGTTTCAGGGGGCATATCATGAAAAATATAAATTTTCAAATAGAAGTTCTTGAAGAAAAATTACTTCGATTAAGATGCTCTACTCAAAAATGTAAAAAAACGAATTTGGAAAACAAAGTGCATTTTTTATTTTTGGCGATTAAACGAGCAAAATGGATCGAATTGGTCGGAAAATGTCACTAATATATCCTAAATTGCATGCCCTTTCTTCCCATGGCGGCCAAAAACCTCCCCCACTCTCCCTATCCCTTCCCCACACCATCCACTAACTAAGCGCTTAGCGCTTAGGGAGCTCCCGAGGTCCCTAAACTTAAGCGCTTAATTCTAAGCCAAACACTAAATTTTAAGTATGTGAATACAAAATTGAAACGCTAAGTTAAGCGTTAGTGTTTGCTAAGCGCTTAAATAAACACTAAGTATGTGAATAACACTTAGCGCTTATAAGCGCTAACACTTAGTGTAAACATTAAGTTTAAGCGTTACACTTAGTATGTGAATACGGGCCTAAGCCTAAGCCTAAGGCTAAGCCCAAGCATACATTGGGGGCCCAGTTTGAATTTGGTCAAAAATTGGGCGATTCTGATAAATTTGGATAACGTTTCGGAAGGAACGGGGTCAACGTGCCTTCCGTAACAAGCCCGAGAAAAATATTTTAGAATCGTCCGCAAACCAGAGAGTGGCGTCATTAAGGGGGCGCTCCGGGAATCGGGGGTTACATCAAAAATTGGCAAAAAAGTTGGCAAATGTCAAACTTTACTATACATATGTAATAAAACAGGGTTAACGAGCCCCCTGATTGATACAGGTTTTGTCCCGTTTTGGTTGTAGCTGCAAGAAGTGAGCTACTTGTTCGGTTTAGCACGTAGTTTAGTGATCAGACGTGGCACAGAATGAGGCCACACTCTCAGGCGGAATCCCCGTTTTGCATATTTCCCAAAACCCCCAATCTCCCCCCTATGTCCGTACGAGAGCGCCTGATTCGGTTAACCGTCAGTTATATGAATCCTAAGTCCCCCCCCTGAAGTATAGTACGAGTGTAAGCATAGAAGGAAGTAATAATAAGTACGAATAATACGTTATAATGTCCTAAACCAGTATCCGTCCCCCTTTCCCTTGTGCTCCCTGTTTATAATTGAAGCCGAATGTCGTATAATAATGTTCTTTTGTCCGTATTAATTGTCCGTTCATTATATTGTCCGTATTGTCTGAGGGTCGTAAGTGATTAACGAAACTTAAGCAGTGATTTTGGTGTCCCCCTGAGAGCCTTGAGAAAGCCTAGCCTAATGTTTGTAAACAATATCTGGGCTAAGGCAGAATATTAGCCCAGATATTGCTCAGCTGGAGCAGCTAAAAAATGAAGCAATTAGCGAAGTTTGTCAGGTTATAATTAAGTAATGGTTTGGTTTTGGAAGTCGTGACATATACGGAATTGTAGCTTAACATGTGGATAATAAGCCTGAGAAGTTTGAACCTGAAAGGAAAAGCCTAAGAGCAGTTATTCGAAGTTATATTAGAGGATTCTGAGAAGTGAATTAGTAATAATAAGCGAGAAAGGCCCTATTTGTAACGTGAATTGTAGTGTATTAATAATTGGTTATTTTGTTAGTAATATGGTCATGTTTGGTATTGAATTGTAGTATTTTGTCAGTAGTATTGATTGGGCACCTTTCCATATTGTTTTTGTACTGTTTATTTATGTTCTCGGGAAGCAAGAGTCGAACAAAATTAGGGTTCGAAGAAACCCTAATTTTGTATTAGGATTACGGTAGTTCACTGAAATAATGTAGTTTGACTGGGTCTGCAGCCCAGAAGGAGGTACAGTGTAGAAGTTAAGTACATAATAATTGCATCACAAGTTTATATATATAATGCTTAGCAGTTAGTTAATAATCATACATAATTTTTGTCAAGTTTCGAAGTCATCTAAGTTCGGTTTTTTTAAATGTTTCATATTTCCCAATTCCCCCCCTTTCGTTTTCCCTTTTCGCCTTCGTAATATTTTGGTCATAATAATTTTCTAACTTCATGTGTGTTCCTTTCTGGTCGGCCAGGCGATAAGTGAGATAAATTACAGTACCTGGGCCGACCAGGAATTAAGTGCTCTCGAAAAGGAATTATCTCGGGTTAGGTAAGTATTTGTCGAGGTGTGAGGGCCAGCAGCCTTCGACCCCCCAGCCCTCAAGTGGATTTTCACGAAAGTTTAGGTAGGCGGGCCTAAGAATGCCCAGTTCTGATTGGTTGAAATCGGGATCGGGAGATCCCGACAAAGTAGTTCAAAGAAAAACCGAATTTTGTCACATCAGTTGGAAAACAGTCGGGTAAAAATTTTGGCCTAGGACAGTCGGTCCGAACTTTAAGCTCCTCCAGCTCTTGCTCCCCTGCCGCTGTGCCCATTATTGCATTTCTTTGCCCTCGCCCTGTACAGTATTTTTGTCTCGGCATCAGATAAAGCCATACCCCCTAATACCGACTTGTGTCCATTCTGTCTTTAGTGGGCCTATTTGCCCTGTAGCCAGTCCAGTGCGCCTTTCGCGCCCCAGTCAGTCCAGTGGCCCGTAGGCCAGTCAGTCTTGCCGTGCGCCTTTCGCGCCTTCAGCCCCCTCAGCCTGCGCTTCGTTGCGCCCGTGCCCCCTCAGGTCTCTCTTCCCCGTCTCCAGCCGGTTCAGCCGTCTCCAGGCCCCGGTCTCCAGGTCGTCCAGGTCGTCCACCGGTTCAGCCGCCCCCAGGCCCCGGTTTCCGGTCCAGTCCAGTGCCGCTCAGGTCGTCCACCGGTTCAGCCGTCCCCAGGCCCCGGTTCCAGTCCAGTCAGGTCGTCCGGTCCAGTGCCCAGGTCGTCCAACCGGTTCAGCCGTCCCCAGGCCCCGGTTCCAGCCAGTCAGCTCCCGTCCGTCCAGTGCCAGGTCGTCTGCCACCGGTTCAGCCGCCCCCAGGCCCCGGTTCTCCAGTCTCCTGTCCAGTCCGGTCCGGTCCAGATCCAGCTCTTCGCCAGCCACCAACCTGTTAGTTTTGTCCTTAGCAAAAAGGTGTTTGTAGCAGTAGCCTAGGCTGACCCTAAAAGGTAGATCAGTACCAGCAGAACTAGTAGATTGTTAAGTTGTCCAGTAGACCTATAGATCGATCTAGCCTAGACAGGGTCAGGCTAGAAGAGTGCCAGTTCCAGTCAAGGTTTTCAGGTCGAGTTTGTATGTCCGTTCCGAGCTCGGTAGTTTTGTGCCTATTACGCGGATTATTTAGGTTGTAGAAGTTTAGCTACGATTGTCTGTTAGGTTGTGTTGTGCTATTTCTTACAGGTGACGTACAGTTACACCGGTCACACATAGTTGTTAGTCAAAAAGTAAAAGGAAAGTTTTACTGCTGAGATAGCGTTTGGGGAGTTGATCCGTTAGTGTCCCCCGACACCAGAAAAAGCAGGCGTCAGGGTTGAGCTAGGCCTCTGAAATAAGGTATAAGTTCCTAGTTATCCCCGGCCTTGGTGTCCCCCCGAATCACGACGGGCAGAGCAGAAAAGCTTGTCCGAGCAGTTCAAATCCCCTGAAACAAGTTGCTCAAGTGAAGTTTAAGTAAAGCTATAGGAGAGGCAAACTTTGAGTGATTTACACGTCGATTGAGAGTTAGCGAGAACTTAGTCAAAATTAAAGGGTGTGCTTTCATCAGTGAGAGATCAATTGAAATCTAGGTAAACACGATCGCCGTGGAGGTAGTACTGTTAGTGTTTTCATATTGTATTTGTGTTTACGTACGTTTCGGCGATCGTAAGCATTTCGACTGAGTTAGCCAACAGAGGTACTGAGTTGTACTACGAGGTTGGACTAGGATCCTTAAGTGACCTAAACGGATCTCTGTAGTTTAGTCTTCTGTAGCTACTCGGTTCCCTTTTCGAAGGGTGGAGCCCCCGCAAAAACATTTCTAACCTCTGCTACTCCACGAGCCTATTTGAGTTTGAGTTGAGATCCGATATAGACAGGACAGAGCCCCATTGGGAAAGTATTACTGTGTATCAGCAAGTACCTACGCGCACCCTAAACGTATGTTTTGCATTGTTCGTATTGTGTTGGTAGTGAACCTAAGGAAGTGATCGTTAGTAGAGTCAGTCAAAGTCAGTAGTTCTCGCATAACACGTAACAGAAAGTTTAGTAACCAGTAATCGCACTAATCACCCGTCCTAAGTCTTTTTCATCACACATATATGTAGTATGGCACAAAAGAATACTGGAGGCAAAATTTCAAATCACGTGATCATGTCACGTGACTCCCAGAGCACCAAACGTGAGTGAATTTTCGGCAAACGATAACTCTGCTTATACTTTGCTTATAGTCACACTTTATATACCAAAATGTAGCTTATGCGCTTCTCTAGTTGAACATTATTTTGGTTTTTAACATTTATGTCAAGTTTGGATAAAAAATGGCATTATGTGTTTTCGAAGTCGAACTCTGAGCAATAAATTTCATATAAAAAAATTTCTAAGCTTTATTTTAAAAAACTAAAAAAATGTTCAACTGCGCAGAGCATAAGGCTATAATTGTGCAAAATTTTGTATAAAAATATCTTACCAGCATTTTATAATCGAATGCCGAAAAATTGGTTTTGTATTCACACAGCCTATATTTGAGTCTGCTGCTTCTGAAAATGGTTTCTTGTGCGATTTTTTTGCACAGAACGCAATAAAATTGTTTTAATTTTTCATTACGACTAATAAAATCTACGTATCGTCTGTTTGTAAAACCTCAAAAAGCGTTGATGCACTGGCTTACTTGCTGAATTTGTGTAAAAGTCGAATAAAATCAGTAAATTGTCCAATTTTTTCCAAACTTTTTGCTATGGAGATATGCACGTCAAAACATCAGAAATAGTATTTTGGGCAACTTTCCTTCAAGAATGATAGGTCATTTTAGCTGTTTTTAAAAAATACAGCCCAAAACCTTGATTCCCGGAGCGCCCCCTTAAACAGGTCAATAGCATCATTGACATAAAAAAGAAAAAGGGTAGGACCACAGACCGATCCCTGAGGTACACCACTAGTCACATCACTCCAAGGAGAAATACAGTCACCAATACGCACTCTCTGCCTCCTCCCTATAAGAAAAGCTCTCACCATCGCTAAAAATAAGCCAGCAAAACCCACATAGGCTAGCTTTTCGAGCAGTTTTCTGTGACATACTGTATTAAACGCTTTCTTAAAATCGACATATGCAACGTCAACACAGTTATGCTCCTGCAGTGATTTAGACCAATTTTCAACACTCAACAGCAAATTAGATGTGGTTGATCTGCCAGGAAGAAAACCGTGTTGATTCACAGAAAAAAGTTATGGTGAAGTCAAAAACTACGAATACGCACATTTATGACAACATCGAGCGATCTAGCCGCACCACAAGTCAGAGAAACATCACGGTAGTTATCAACCTTAGATCTTGCACCTTTGTTTTTATAAATAGCAATAATATTTGCATCCTTCCTGATATGTCCTAAACGGGATACACACTAGTAGTGTAGTCTGGTTAGTTTTGCTATAGTAAAAAGCTGGTGATTGCAGCTATTGTTTCAGAGAACTATGGTTTGCTGAAGAGTTTGATTGCACCGGAGAAACCAACGGAAACGTCATTGGATCGACTGTTGGGTGTCATGAAAGCCCATTTCCAACCCAAAGTGAACGTTATTTCGGAACGTTTTAAATTTCACAACACCAAACAAACTGTTGGGGAAACTGTTGCTAATTTTGTCGCTCGGTTGAGGGCTCGCGCCCAATTTTGTGACTTTGTCGATTTGGACAATTCATTGCGTGACTGCTTGGTTTGCGGTAGTAACTCCGAGCAAGTTCAGCGTCGGCTACTGGCCGAATGCGATCTGACCTTGCAAAAAGCTATCGATATAGCGACTGGCATTGAATCGGCTAACAAAGAGGCAAAGGAAATCAGCAATGGAGTCGGCACGCATGCCCTATCGGATAATTCGACTTATCGAGTGACTACTAACGCAAAGAACAGGCGACAGCAGAACCAGAAACCTGTTTTTGGAACAACTTCTGGTGCTTGCTGGCGCTGTGGTAAGCGTGATCACTGGGCTCCAAGTTGTCGTTTTATTCAGTCTACTTGTCACAAGTGTTCTAAAAAAGGACACATCGCTGCAGTATGTCGCTCGGGCAAAAAGCCTGAACGGAACAGTGGGACTGTCCATTCGGTGGTGCATTTGGGAACTGAAACAAATGAAATTCAGCCCATTTGCTACATTCGCTCTGTGCTTGGCAGCTCTGAACCTATTACTTTAAATGTTTTCGTGAACGGTATTTCGTTAGCCATGGAAGTAGATACTGGAGCTGGACGCTCTGTTTTACCAAAATCGCTGGCAGAAAAGCTATTTCCTAAGGACACTTTGCTTCCTTGTGCTCTGCGTCTTAAAGGTTACGGTGGCGCAGATATTGAAGTTTCGGGTCAACTGTCAGTTACCTTGAACTTTAACGGTCGTCGCATGGCCGGCAGTTTGATCGTTGCAAATGTGAATGGACCGGCCTTACTTGGTCGAGATTTTTTACCTTTGCTTAATTTTTCTATTTGCAATATTGCTGGAAATCTGGCAGTTGATCCTGATCTTGAGCCCTTGCTCAAGGAGTTTGCTGATCTTTTTGCGACCGGTTTAGGTCATATTGTGGGTGTACCAGTACCACCGGTGAAACTGACACTGAAAGACACTGCACGACCCAAATTTCATAAACCGCGTCCTCTTCCTTATGCTCTTCGTCCAAAAGTCGAGAGTGAGCTTTTTGACCTGGTTGAAAAAGGGGTCATCGAAAAAGTCGCTTATGCGGAATACGCTGCACCGGTGGTTCCTCTTGTGAAACCTACTGGAAAAATTCGCTTGTGCGGAGATCACAGTGTATCTGTGAACCCTGACCTCTGTGTTGACACGCACCCGCTTCCAAGATTTACGGATTTAATGCAGAAGCTTAAGGGGGGACAGTCGTTTACCAAGCTTGATATGGCTCAAGCATACTTGCAACTGGAATTAGAAGAAAAAAGTCAGTTACTTGCTTGCATTAACACTCACAAAGGACTATACAAATGCAAACGCTTGCAGTTTGGTCTGGCTTCTGCCCCCGCAGCTTTCCAAGCTACGATGGAAAGAATTTTCGGCGATTTACCTGGTGTCGCCATATTTCTTGATGACATTTGCATTACAGGGGACACAAAGGCGAATCACCTAAAAAATTTGCGTACAGTTTTGGACACTTGTCGTCGTCACGGTATACGGTTGGGACTACCTAAGTGTCAGTTTTTGTGCTCTTCAGTTGATTACTTGGGGCATGTCATTGATGCCGATGGAGTGCTGCATCCGTCACCTAAAAAGGTGGAGGCATTGGCTGGAATTGCGCCTCCATCTTCAGTCACCAAACTAATGTCATTTCTTGGCTTAGCTAATTACTATTCTGGTTTCATTGCTAATTTTTCAACTCTGGCTGCACCTTTGAATGCTTTGCGACAAAAGAACGTCAAATGGCATTGGAATGACGATTGCGACCGTGCGCAATTTCATGAGTACGTTTATGGTCGTGACTTTCTATTGCTGACGGACCACAAGCCGCTTCTGCACATTTTCAAACCGACGGGAGCCAGCCCGCTTGCGATGGGTCGGTTACAAAGATGGGCCCTAAAGTTGAAAGGCTACCTGTATCAGATTGCATATCGTTCTACCGATTTCCATTTAAACGCGGACGCGTTTTCACGTTTGCCAGTCCCTGGTGAGCCGTCGAAAGCAGAAGCTATGATAGATATTTTTGCCGTTTTTTCTCAAGTTTCGGACGAGTTACCTTGCAAACTGGAGTCAACAGCTCTCGAAACTGAAAATGATCCGTGGCTAGTGAATATTCAAAATGCCGTCAGAACTGGTCGCTGGCCTAAAGAACTATTGAACGATTTTCGTGCGCTCGCTTTCCGACGCAGAAAAGCTGATCTGACCACGTTTTCTGATTGTTTGTTCGTGGAACAGCGTGTTGTGATTCCTGCTTCGCTCCAATCTTATTTTCTTGAACAACTTCATATAGCTCATCCCGGAGTGGTCATAATGAAGTCCCTTGCTCGCCGTTATATCTGGTGGCCATCTTTGAATAAAGATATAGAAAAACTGGCTGGTTCTTGCCAAAATTGCAGAAAAGCAGCTGCTATGCCCCCGAAAGAAACATGTTCCAAATGGAATACACCGGTAAAACCATGGCAGCCGTGTTCATTTAGATTTTGCGGGGCCATTCTACGGAAACTGTGGCTAGTCCTTATCGATGCGTTTTCGCACTGGCCCGAAGTGATTGAAATGGCATCAACAACTACGGCTGAAACTCTACTTGTTCTTCAAAAGTTGTTGGCAAAATTTGGCATTCCAGCAACGATAGTTAGTGATAATGGACCGCAATTTGCATCTAACGAATTTCAAAATTTTGCTCCGTGAATGGCATTCGTCACTTGTTTTCAGCACCGTATCACCCGTCCTCAAACGGTGCTGCAGAGCGTTTTGTGCAGACTTTTAAACATTCGATTCAAGCTGCTAGTCCTACTGCTGTCTCTTTGTCCAAGACTGTGGACCAATTTCTATTGTCCTATCGTTCGACCCCACATCCTGCTTCTGGGGAAACTCCTGCCAAACTGTTTTTGGGCCGAGAATTTACTACAAGATGGTATTTTCTGTCGCCAAAAGAAAATGCTTCCTATTTTCGATCGTCCACTGAAGTTAAGCGATCCTTCAACGTTGGCGATACCGTCTGGGCTCGTTGTTACAGTCCTGGTAACAAATGGGTGCCCGGCAAAGTTGTTAAAAAACTAGGCAACTTCATGTACCAAATTCAAGTGCCCTCTGGTAGCTACATGCGACACATCGATCAATTGAGAAAGGCGGATTTAAGCAAAGAACCACAGCAGTTCAATTCTGATGGCGGAGAATTCGCAACTTGCAGTTTTCGCTCAACCGAAGTCAACCGTCCAGTTGATCATTTACCCCCTGAAGAAGGAGTTCCAATTGAGACACCTCCACCTGAAGCTGTTGCCCATCCACAGCCTAATCGTAGATCGACAAGAGTAAGAAACAAACCGCTAAGATGGGACCCGATTTCTGACGAATATTATCGTTGACACTTGCAAGGGGGTATTGATATGTCCTAAACGGGATACACACTAGCACTGTAGTCTGGTTAGTTTTGCTATAGTAAAAAACTGGTGATTGCTTGATCTTGATTGTTACTCTACACTTCCAATCTCTCGGAACATAAGACAGTCTGTATGCAAAATCTGTGATAAAAAATATAGGAAATGTGAGCTCAGCTGCAAAAGTTTTGTAAAACATATGCGGTATATCGTCAGGTCCAGTGACGCAACTATTAGTCAAATTTCTGAGATGCTTGAGGACATCCAAAACGCTCAAATCCAAAGATTCACATTTCGACAAGACAGGCAGACCAGAACAATCAACAGGCAAATAGTCATCCTTAGTATAAACAGAACAAAAATGACGATTGAACATATCCGCTTTGTCATTATTTGTTACACCTAAAGAATTATCCTCCCCTTCTAAAGTAGGAATACCGCACTTTGGTTTAATTTTTTTGACCAACATACCGAAAAAATCGTCTTTTATTTGGGTTCCGCGCAAGTTTTTCTTCATAAGAACGTTGGAATGCTACTAGTTCACGATTAAATAATTGAAAAAGCTCATTATATCTAAATTTAGCCAAAAAATCCATATCTCTAACCCAATCCTTAAATGCGGCATTTTTCCTTTCTTCCAGAAAGGTTCTTAAAGTGCTGAACTGTGTTGTAAATAGGTTTTTTTGATGTCTCTTTGATATACAATTAAAGTGGTATTGCTATTTATTGCATGAGCTGAGCGCCAAACATGAGTTTTGTTGCTGAGCGCTACCTTAGGGGGCGCTCCAGGAAACAAGGTATTGGGCCATAACTTTTTCAGCTAACGAATTCGGACCTATGTCAAGAAGCAAAGTTACTCAGAATAATGTGAGCTTTCATTTGATACCAATATCTAGATATTTAAAAAATTGCCAAATTTTATAGTTTTACGGGTGAACAGTGAGTAAAAGTTTATTAAAAACTCATCAATTCACACCATTGGACATAAAATAGCAGTCAAAAAATGTTAAAAACGACAAGATTTATTTTTACGTCATTTTTGTCCGCGAAAATGACGTAAAAAACTTTACCAAAAACTTTTACCGGCTTTTACCAAAAACTGTGTTCGATTTGGGTCGTATAACACGAACCAGGCCGAATCGTTACGAGGCCGAATCGTCGCCAGGCCGAAAATGTCGCACAAGGCCGAATCTTCACGAAGCCGAATCGTCGCCAGGCCGAATCGTTTTTATTATTTTAATGGAACGATTAGGCTTAGCTGGCAGAGTAATGGTGGCCCAGCTTCGGTGCATGGGCCACTGCACCGCTTTGGCCTCATATAGACACAGAATCGGCATGGCGGACTTCCCGACCTGCCCGGACTGTGGCCATAACGATGAGGACTTGAAACACCTACTTGTAAGGCGACTCGTTGCCGCACCTACGAATGGCCCAAGAGGGAACGGCAGGTCCCAGCTTTAGGGGAGAGTCATCCCTCGCCCTTAGCCTTAACCAAGCCGCCAGCGGGGCTTCCAGGTATGATGAGCGGGGTCTTCCGTGCGGGCCGGGGTTGCCGGACACCGACGGGAAAGAAAAGCTACACCTCGGCAGCAAAATTACCTACAGTTTAAGCGATAGATCGTAAATTTTGAACAAAGTTTCGCTCAGTTATGCCGTTTGAAAAATTATGCGCATTTGGCGAAAATAGAAATTTTCAATCGGTGATAAAAAATCAGAACAAGGCAGCAGGTAAATGAAACTTACTCAGAAACAGAGCTTTGTAACAGGCTTCAATATATTTAAACGAAATTTATTCTAGCTAGAACCTACGTCGACTTATAAGATAATAAAGTTATGGAAGTTATTCAGAGCGCCACCTTAAGGAAAAAGTTAGTGTTAGTGTTAGGTTGTGAATTCCAGCCACAGTCGTAGTATCAGCCTGAAGTTTGATCTTCATACAGTAACACAAATTTTCGGTTTCTTTTTTAAAAATATTTTTCCTGTGCACCGTCCGCCATTGCCCGGGGAGGTGGCGCTCCTGAAATATGACTTTTCAAAAAACGTCAATCTGGGGCCAATTTTAGATGTGCAATAACAAGCTGGTGTAAAAGTATGCCCAAACACAAAATAAGAAGTTGATTGATACAAATTAGCATTCACTGTAGACCAAACGTGAGCGGAATTTCGGCTTGCGATTTCTCTTCACAGCAAGATAGCTGTTGCACAACCAATAGCTCATTTTGCTTGCCCTTACGTGATCGAGGAGTCGCAAAATCTTATTTTTGATGAATATGATTGATATATTAAGAAACAGCAAAATCACGATTTTCGAAAAACGTAAATTTAAGGGGGTAGTGTCGCGAAAGCAGTCGATTTTGCGCGACTATAAAACTTTTACAGTGAAAGATAGGTCATTGTTCTTTATATATTCTAAAAATATGTTTCAAGGCAAATATTTTTGCCAAGTTTCAGAAAAATCAATGCAGTATACAGTTAGCAGTGAAGTCGCAAAGTCGGAAAAATGACGTTTTGAAAACCTATTCACATTCGATAATTTCGTCTCAATTAAAAAACTTTTTGTTTAGATTCTTTACACAAAGTAAAAGCACATACGCTCTAGTTTATGCACACAAAATTGAGTGCAAATTGCTTGAGTGGTTGTGGAGTAATGCCTCTTTGAACTGTCAAACTGTGCGTAACCTGTAAAGTACTCACAGCAATAATGATAAATTGTAAAAATTTTAGACACTTATTTTGAAATCAAAGGAAAAACGAATCTTTATTTTTCATTTTTCTTATTTGTGGCAAAAACTTGTGCGTCAAAACATTACATGTACTTCACAAGCTGGCCAATCTGATATCTGGCTTCATTTTTTGAAATTTTATGTTTCTATTGTGTGATGTCTGGCTCACAAATGGTGATTGGTTAAAAATATTGGTAGATATTGGTAGTTTAGTGTCTGGCAGTATTTATTTGACACCATATGGCATTTTAGTAGTTTCTCAGTGAACGTACAATTTCAAAGCAAAAAGTTCTCATTTTGCAGCCTGTGAGCAAAACTGCTTTGGCGACACTACCACCTTAACTAAATTTCTTAAACACTTTCGATTCGCTCAAAATCAAATTTTGCGACCGCTCGAAGACAACGAGGTGCATTAATGTGCCAAATTTACATTTTTTCTTTGAACCAATTTTTTAAAATCGCAAGCCGAAATTTGCGTTTGTATTCACACGCACTTTATTTCAGCATCATGCAGAAAATACAGCTTTATTTTACAAAAAAATTACACCACACTCAGTAACGGACCAAATATTTTAAAGTATGTGCAAGTAAAACACAGCTACTAGTGTTTTTCAATCTTCCAAAATCATCACTTACGTGTAAATACACTGGCTTATATAGCCATTTTCGTGAAAATCTATTTTTCTCACAGAAAAAAAGCTCAAAATTTTCGGAAAATTTTTTCATGTAATATGGGTATCAAATTAAAGGAAATTGACTTCTTAACAACTTTTGTTCTTGCGACGCATGTTTATTTTTGCGCATTTTCAAAATAATGGCCAAAACCCACATGGCGCCACGTGCAGCCCACCCAGCCCCCCCCCCCCTAAATACGCCACTGGCGCCACCTTAAATGCAGTTGGGGGGAAATAGTGGTCCTATTTTTTGAGTAGAGCATCTGTGGGGGAAGCATTTTTGCTCCAAGAACCCCAATTTCATTTTTTGGATTTTCTGAGATACATATGACCCCGCAAAATCTGACCCCTCAGTGAGGGACGTTTTCGCATTTTTTTTCGGAAACCCGTGTTTTTTCTGTTCAAACGTCTTTAAATGCAGTCGGAATAATGCTTACAATTTTTTGGAATCAAAACAAAGTCACGTTGACCCCGTTTCTTCCGAAAAATTGGCCAAATTCACCAGTAACGTGCAATTTTTGACCAGTTTCAAACTGGGCCTCAGTTTACGCTCGGGCTTAGGCTTAGTATGAGGCTTAGGCTTAGTCTCAGGCTTTGGCTTAGGTTCAGGCTTAGGTACTACAAACAATCTAAATTTTCAAAAAAAATCTTGCCAGCTTCGCATACAGAATCCTGCTAGCTTAGCCTAGACTATGCCTTAAAACATTATAGCGCAGCGCACCCAAAACTATCCAAAAACAAATATTACGGCCATTTTTGGATTCAAGCTTTGGCCTACGTTCACTTCCCAAACCACTGACAATGCAATTTTCAAGGGGTCATAGCTCAGAAAATAGGGGTTCTACAAAAAATGCTTCCCTCGAGGTGCTTTACTCCAAAAAATGGATCAAGTGCAGTTGGGGGGGGGGAATATAGTGGACCTATTTTTTTGAGTAGAGCACCTTGAGGGAAGCATTTTTTGTAATAGAACCCCTATCCACAAATTTGGATTTTCTGAGCTATGACCCCTTGAAAATTGCATTTTCAGTGTTTTTGGAAGTGAACGTAGGCCAAAGTTCGAAGCCAAAAATGGCTATAATCTTTGTTTTTGGATAGTTTTGAGTGCGTTATGATGTTCTAAGGCATCGTCTAGGCTTAGTTGGCAGGATTCTCAAGGCTAAGCTGGCAGGATTTTTTCTGAAAATTTCGATTTTTTATGGCCTAAGCCTGAGCCTAAGCCTAAGCCTGAACCTAAGCCTAAGCCTGATACTAAGCCTAAGCCTAAGCCCCATACTAAGCCCTAAGCCTAAGCCTAAGCCCAAGCTTAAATTAAGGCCCAGTTTGAATTTGGTCAAAATTGGACGTTTCTGGCGAATTTGGCCAATTTTTCGGCACAAACCCGGTCAAAGAGCCTTTGTTTTGATTCCAAAAAATTGTAACCAATAATCTGACACCATTTAGACACGATTAGAATGGAAAAAACAAGAGCATCGGAAAAAAATTGCGAAAACGACCCTCACTGAGGGTTCGAATTTCGGGGGGTTGTATCTCAGAAAATCCAAAAAATGAAATAGGGGTTCTTGAAGCAAAAATGCTTCCCCCAATGGTGCTCTACTCAAAAAAATAGGTCCACTATTTTCCCCCCCAACTGCATTTAACCCCAAAAAATGGGTCCACTATTCCCCCCCCAACTGCACTTGATACCTTGCCCGTAGCTGCTCTATTTAGAAAAATAGGCCCAAATTTTTTCTCTCCCTAGTAGGGCACCATTTTTCAGCACTAAGAAGGGGGCTTGTCCCGATGGGTCGAATTTCCCCCCCCCCCCCCAAGACCTCCCTATGTACATCTGTGCCCCCGACTGCATTTAACTACAATTTTGTTACTGTTTGGCTGTTTGAGGTTAAAATTTTATCAGAAATTCAGTGCCAAGTGCATTTTGAACGTTTAAATGCTGAGACACTAAAGAGATTTTTGTCATTAAACTGCACATGCCGGTACCTTCCCTTTGTCGTTTGCATATAGCGGGACATAAAACTGAAAGTTACGATTCACCCTTCTGGCCCCCTCCACGTTGAAATGCAGTTTTTTACTTCCTTTATTAATTTTAGCGTACTTTCATTTCGTTTAAGCAGTTACGTACTCTTGGATAATGTCCAGTGTGCGATCTGGGTGGCCCAAGGGGAGCAGCCAGGCTGCCGCGGCCGCTCCACAGCACGCCACGAAATACTCCGGAGGCTCGCTCACTCTCAATCGTACCATTAATCTCTATCCATTGACCAACTACACTTTTGGTACCAAGGATTCTCTGCTTGAAAAAGATCATTCTGTTCAGGTGCGTGTAAAATTGGTAATATTTTGCAACCGTTTATTTTTATATCCACTGTCGCAGGGTTTTTTTTTCAAAATCGGATTTCATCATTCCGGCGTCATTTTTAAATTCCTGTCGTCATTTTTATTTTTCGTTCGTCAAAATTAAATTATGGCTTTACAGTACCGTTGCGCTGCAGCAATATTGCTAGTTACATTATCTTACATTTTTATGAAATTTAAGCGGTTTTTTACCTAATTTTGGCCAAAATTTGTTCGAATCTGTGTTTTTGGGCCAGCCAAAATTTGTTCGAATCTGTGTTTTTGGGCCAAGAAAACATGTAAATTATTGCGATTATTTGGACAGGGGGGTCAAAATTAAGTAGACCGATGGGATGGTGGGGGCTTGTCCCGGATTTTTCAAATTTTAGGGGGTCTTGTCCGACATATTGGGGACTTGAACTCATAACGGCCTAAAAATGGGAATTTTTTCAAAATTTGTATATACATTTTTAGCTTTTTGATCATTTTTAAAGCAATCAGGGGCAAATTTTGAGTTTTCTGGCACCTTTTTTAACTATGAGGAGGGTTTGCTTGTCCCGGAATCCCAAGTCTAGGGGGAGCTTGTCCCCCAGACCCCGTTGTACGTCTATGTGCTGAAGATTTCGGTCAAATAAAGTAGAAAGAATTCGGAGAGGGCATGACCTTTAGATTTTTTGTAACAATAAAGGGAAAGGTAGGAAAGGTAGCATAGGAAATTTTTTTAATTTTGGACATAATTTGGTGAATTGGAGTTATAAAAAAACTTCTTATCGGTATTTATCTTTTATCTACCGAATACCATTTAGCAAATTGGCTAAAACGACCAAAAAAGTTTTAGCAGACTCTCAAAAATTTTCGCCAATGCTAACGTTTTGACCCAGCAAAAACCGCAGAATTCAACTCAATAATTTGCCGATAACAAAGCATATTGTGCGAACATCATACTATTTTTGGCCGAAAACATCAGAGCTAACATTTTTGAGCTCATAATACCCAAAACATTAAGCCACAATAATGCAGGGGTCTAAAAGCGACAACCCTCAAAAACAAAATTGGAGAATTTTTCACTTTTTAGGCCAAACTTGGTCAAATGAAGACGTATCAGAAATTTTTTCGAGCCGAGAAATTAATTATATAAATGCAAATCCCGTCAGAAGCAGAACGTCACATCAGATAGTGCACTAGATAGGTATATAAATGTACTCGTGTACACACGCAGAGGCTTTGATGAAAGTTAATAACGAAGACGAGGAGTAAGCCACTAAGTTGCAGGGGTCTGGGGGCGGCAGCCCCCAGAAAAAATTGGAGATTTTTTCAATTTTTAGGCCGAATTTGGTCAAATCAGCGTCAATATTTGCTCAAAACCTTTCGTCAAAGCTTCGTCATTTTTATTTTCTGAACGTCATTTTTAAGTTTCATTTCTGCAAATGACGCCATTTTTGACTAAAAAAAAACCCTGCACTGTCGTAATATAGTATTTTCCTGTGTGCGTTTTCTGCATCTTCGTTTTCTTCCGGTGCACTTGTTTGAGCACATCTGCGACCATCTTTGCTACAAAATAAAAGTACATAATAAATATCTGCACTCTGCAGATTATTAGTCATTATAGTTTATATAACTAGTTTCAATCTTTACGTATGTATATATATATGTATATTGTATACTGCATACTATATATACAGCTGGGTCCCGTTGCAAAATTCATTTATCAGTGGCTTGTTGCACAAAACACTGATAAATTATCAATATGAGTAAGCTGCATAGTGCGTAGCGTACTAATAACTTCGTGCAACGCTGCTCTGATATATGTAGTGTACAATACTGCTAACTAATAAACTTTTGTGCAACCGGGGCCCTATTGTCTATGTTGTAGGCGTCTGTATTTCTAGGAACGATTCAATCGAATGCGTGATGAATATGAGCGAATGGGAATGCGGCGATCGGTGGAGGGGGTTTTGTTGGTGCACGAGCATGGACTGCCGCATGTGCTGTTGCTGCAACTCGGCAGCTCATTCTTTAAACTGCCAGGTAATTATTTTTGGCGCCTTGCGTTTTGACTGGAACAGTCATGTTATAAACAAAATTTCACCGTACCTTGCGTCGCAATAACTTTTCTATTTCCATTGTCCACCCCCAATCCAAGGGGGTATGTTAGGCCAGTCACTCGTAGTTTGGTGACTGGTACTCACGAAGTCATGATGCACTTATTGATCTTTTTGTCCTCATTGATTGGTGTTTTTTTCGACGTTCTCGGGAAATCTAACTTTTAAACACACGTAACTCAACTCTGGCATTCAGAATAGAGTTGATTGTTATCAAACCCAAAACACTTCTCCAATTTGTTTCATTGGGATTGGACTTATGTAGGCTTTAGAAGCTATTAGCTTCGTTTATGCCATGGTTAGTATCCGGCTGTACCTTTAATTTAGGCTTTGTTGGTTTCATGTAAAATGACGTATAATGGCTACATTGCAGAATTAATTATACAGTATCGGTATTGTCTGTTACTGTTACCGTAACCGTAGGCTTTATTTTCATTGTAAATATTATACAGTTGTAGTCGAGACAACAAAAACTAAAACCCTGAAGGACACAGATAGCGAATGTGTGATTGAGTTTGATTGTTTATAGGCGGTGAGTTGAATCCAGGCGAGGATGAAGTGGAGGGTTTGAAGCGCCTGATGACGGAGACGCTCGGGCGTCAGGACGGCGTGAAACAGGAATGGATCATCGAAGACACCATTGGCAGTTGGTGGCGTCCCAATTTCGAACCCGCTCGCTATCCCTACATCGCCGCCCACATCACCAAGCCTAAAGAGCAGACTAAACTGTTCCTCGTGCAGTTGCCCGAGAAAGCCCTTTTTGCTGTGCCCAAAAATTACAAACTGGTGGCAGCTCCCCTGTTCGAACTCTACGACAATGCACAAGGCTATGGGCCTGTTATTGCTAGCCTACCGCAAACCCTAGGTCGCTTCAATTTTATCTATGTATAAAAATTCGTTCACTAGACTGTTTTATGTTGTTTGTACCGTTGTGTGTTTGAGCTGGTATTGTGTTTTGCATAAGCTTTTTTGACATATTATCATATTCTTGTGTTGAAATTCCAGAAGGTTATTTAGTTTTAAAACAATATTAAATAATTGGTTTCATTGAAGTAATTTGTTTGTTTACCATTTAGGGCTGCATTGTCTTCGACTTGATTATCTAAATGTGTATAGCGGGTGTCAGTAAGTATGTTTGCGTGTTCATGTTAAGTTTGTTAATACTGTTTTCATTGGTATTTTAATTTGAAACAGTGATCATTAGATCACTAAATATGAATCCATTTCTGACCGTTGAATAGATTTATTTGACTCGTTAAGCCCGGTTCATACTTGTCCTTAAGGACGCAGGGACAAGGCCAAGTTTTGGTCAGCTACTGTAAATAACTGAGACAAAACTTCTGGCTAATTTTTTGCATACGATCAGCAAGTGACCCCAACTTTATTCAAGCCAAAAATTGGCTTATTTAACCAGACAGTTTTCGTGACATCGCTTAAGGACAAAACGATAGGAAATAGGACAAAGACCAACATGAACCGGGCTTTAAAGTTCTAAAGTTGTTTAATGTTCATTAGAACAAAGCGAATGTTTAACTGTTGAATAATGCCGAAAACTCACATGCATACAAATTGCTGATCTCATAAAATTTAGTTAAAGATTGTAATTTGACATCGTTGAATTCGGTCAAATGTGTAATGCTTTCTCACATATTTTCGTTTTTCGGACATTTGTTTGAATTTTGCTGTTTTGTTACTTTCTCATTCCGTTAATTAAAACCTGTTTAAATAGTTTGTATGACTATATGATCCAACTTTACTAAGGCTCGATTGATATAGCCGTACGTTTATTCATCAAGTTTAATCAGAGTAATTATCAATATAATTCATTAAACAAATAAAAATACCATTAATCCATTAAGGGGGTAATTGCGTTTTTAGGCGTGTTTTGGAGAAGCTATAGCTCAGCGTTTACAAATTCAAGTCACAAGCGGTCTTTGCACAAGCATAACAATATCTTACCTAAGTGTAAGCCATGCACTGTAACTTTACCTTTGATATTTGTTTCCAGTACAAGCTGCTAAGGAAGGATCCTTTCCAAAATGTGGAATTTTTTACAAAAAGTTTGCGCCACAGCTCTGAATCATACGATTACCTGTTGGGGCTGAAAGTTGGTATGGTTCTTGACATGTTTAAAATCCCCAGGCATCTCCCCATTTTTTACTAGTCAATTTAGTGAGAAAGTAGCTCAAAGGCAAACACTTCGAAAAGTTAACATATTTTCTTGTAATTAAAGCCTTCTAAAAATAGCCACAGGTGAAATTTCGAAAAAGTGAGGGACATGCCTTGGGATTTTGACCTTTGCAGTACTGTGCAAAAATTTGTGCTCAGGCTTCATTTGCAACTTGAGTTCTGTGGGCGCAAAGTTTACATAGAAATCACAAACTCAACCCAACTACCACCTTAATTAATGGCACAATTTTAATGTGAACGTGAAGTGCCCACCACTCGCAGCCCAGTTTTTTTAAAACTGTTTCAAGGATTTTTTCAGTTAAGCTTTGTCTCTATTCTATTGTTTTGTGCCCTTTTTTGTTAATTTAGTATCTGTTAAGCTTTAATTACCTATAAAATCCATTTTTCACCTATGAATATTGTCTCATTGTGACTTTACCGTCGGCCACTTGGCCAAGTGTAGTCTTCGGCACCGACTGATTGGGTCGAGCCCGATTCCGCTCGCGGGCCCACCATCTTCGCGGCGCCGGGTAGACAGGGCGCCATACATGTAACAGCACCAAAACTTTGGGTTCCCCTCCCCCCCTTGGTGGGACCAACCCCCCTCCCCTGCGTCAACTCATTTTTGACCCCCCCTCATGAAAATGACGATCAAATTTTTACCTGTTTTGACCAAGAAAAAACCGATTTTGACGAGTTTTGGCGAAAATTTTGGTACAAATCGCTTGAATTTAACAAAAAAGGCCAATTTTTTCAACTTTTGGCCAAAATTTTACTCTCGCCCGGACCCTCCCCCCTCTTTTCCCCCTGGCGGGACCTCCCTTCCCTCCCCCGGGACTGAATTTTGGGGGGTCTTCCCCCCGCATTCCCCTCCAACTATGTCGGGCGCATCAGCCCGAGCGGTCCAGTTGGCCGGGTCGGATAAAGTTCTATCTCAGAATGAATGGATTGTGGGACACATTGCTTAGCTACCCCAATGTTTTTAACGCCAGTAGGGTGCTAATTTTAGCTGAACTGAATGCAACTAAGTCCGTCAATTTTATGTTAAAAGTGCTGGCTATGTCGTGGCTTGAAAGTTACGCGACATTTACAAATTATTTTGTCAAGCGATACCTACAGTGAGCTTCGACGTAGGCTGCTGAAACTTGTCTACTCCGACACTGTTGGGATTCACTGAAATAGAACATCGTAATGAAACATTCTTGTTAACTGTGCATTATGTTTATTTCATACGGTCACTTGTTCGACTTGAGCCTGGTCCATAGTTGTCCGTAAAGGGTGTCCGTGTCCGTTAAGAGTACCTAGTTTGATTCACAGTTGTCCGGATGTCCGTGAGTGTCCGGTAAAGCCCAGTTCATTCATAGTTGTCCGTAAGTGCTGTCCGTGTCCGCAAGAGTAGGCAGTTTGATTCACAGTTGTCCGGATGTCCGTAAGAAATTGTCCGTGAGTGTCTGTAAGGGCTGTCCGGATGTCCGGAAGTCAAGTTGAATTCAGTTCAACTTTTGTACGTGTCCGCAAGCAATTAGCCAATCAGATAGTCATACGGGCGTGCACATTAAATTCCTCCTGCGCATAGTAAAATGGGAATTTTGTCGTAATATTCACTCAACAGCTTGCCCTTTATGTCTGGAGAACGTTTTTATTGATTTTTCAAAACTTGCGTTCACACAGGGGTGGACGCGGGTCGTGGGTACCCGCGGCCGCGGGTTGGGTTGGGTCGGAAAATTTGAGCCGTGGGTCGACTCGCGGGTACTAACTAGGGCTGGGCACGGTTACACGGTACGAACCGTGTACACGCGTGTAACCGTGTACACGCTAAGCTTAGCGTGTATACGGTTAGGGGTCACTATCCGCGGTTACCTAAACGTGTACACGTTAAGACACAGTAACCGCGGATACTGTAACCGTTTACTCTAAACGGATAGTGTAACCGGTTACTCTAAGCGGATAGTGTAACCGGTTACTCTAAACGGATAGTGTAAACGGTTACTCTAAACGGATAGTGTAACCGGTTACACTATCCGTTTTCCGACTTCAGGCTGCGCGGGTCGAACAAAATGTTTTCCGACCCGCGTAAACTGAAACCTGAAGAAGTTGTCGACAAGGGTCCCCCCTTGGTTTTTATAGTCCTGCCAAAAAAATTTCTGATACGTCTCCAATTGACAAAATTTGGCCTAAAAATTAATATTTTCTAAAAAAATTTTCCTGGGGGCTGCCGCCCCCCCCCCAGACCCCCAAACTAGGTATATGGCTCACCATTCCTTGTTGTTAACTTTCATAAAAGCTTATATATGTAATAAAACAGGGTTAACGAGCCCCCTGATTGATACAGGTTTTGCCCCGTTTTGGTTGTAGCTGCAAGAAGTGAGCTACTTGTCCGGTTTAGTACGTAGTTTAGCGATCAGACGTGGCGCAGAATGAGGCCACACTCTCAGGCGGGATCCCCGTTTTGCCTATTTCCCAAAACCCCCAATCTCCCCCCTATGTCCGTACGAGAGCGCCTGATTCAGTTAATCGTCAAGTGTGTAAGCCCTGAGTTTCCCCCCTGAAGGATAGTACGAATTTGGCACAGAAGGAAGTGGAAGTAATACGTAATAATGTCCCTAACCAGCCGTAATCCGCCCCTTTCCCTATTGCTCCTTGTGAATAATTGAAGCCGTTTGTCGTATAATAATATTGCCCCTGTATTCGTATTGATTGTCCGTATTGATAATTGTCCGTATTGTCTGAGGGTCGTGCTTTATCAATCAGTAATTAACCAGTTTTAAGCAGTGATTGGAAACCCCCTGAGAATGTAGAAGCTAGCCGGATAGTTGTTGGTAAACAATATCTGGGCTAAGCCATAGCATTAGCCCAGATTTTGGCGAGCTAGCTGCAGGGTTGGCAGTCTCGGTCTCGGTCTCGTAAAAAACCCGAGACTAGGCTGGTCTCGGTCTCGGTAGGAAAACCGAGACCTGCCATAGGGTGGTCTCGGTATTTCAGATTAGGCTAGAAGTTTTCAAAATTTTTTACGATCACGAAGATTTTTTTTACGATTTAAGATTCCAAATAGAATGCCAAGCATGGAATGGTCAAAACTGTCTGCTGCAGAAGAATGTCAGTTCACAGGCAAACTAACTTCAAGTTTAAACTTTGTACATCAAGCTATTAATTAAAGTTTGAGCTACATATATAGAATGGGTTGTCTGACTTAGCGATATTGCATTTGTATGTGGAACCACTCAAGCATAATGTTAAACAGTATATAGAAATACTGACCATCATTTACCAAACAGTGCTAACTTCGTCGTTAATTTGTAACTAAAAATTTGCTGGTTTCAGCAACGGTACGAAGCGCGAATTGGGTGGCAGTTTAATTGAATTTCTTGAGCCCCAACCTGTCAACGCATGTCAAAGTAATAAGTATCTGAAAAAACCTAGGCACAATCAAATGCTTTTTGGGCTATGGAGTGGTTGAGGCATCAAACCTCCCCCACACCTAACTGTGTCAGCTGGAGAAACTTTTCTGGTCCGTAATGATGCTCCTATTAGCACTTCTGATAGTAGCACCACTGCACCAGCACGGACGATTCTACGCTGGCACCTGAGTCAGACTGTCAAAGTGCAAATTATGTATGCAATGTACTATAAAACACACTGTGGTAGGCGAAAAAGTTTGCGAAACTTTTAAAACATTCCAAAAGTTGACATAATTGCGGAAAAATAATCCCATACTCCGGCTGTCATCACTTAACTCTCATGCTTCCGGTCGTTTACAATGTCGTTTACAATGTTTCTCGCAACTTCGCAAGTCATACACTCATAAACCTAACCTGATGATCACTTTTTGTAACTTAATTACTATTTTTTCACATTTCAAAGTATTTCAAATTTTTAAAATTGAAACTTGAAAAAAGGACCCCAAAGGGCTGGTCTCGGTCTCGTAGGTCTCGTTTGGGTGGTCTCGGTTGCTTGGTCTCGGTCTCGGTCTCGGTCTCGGTTGCAAACCCGAGACTTGCCAACCCTGGCTAGCTGGAAGCTAAAACAGAAGTAATTAGCGAAGTTTAGCGGTTAATAACTAAGTACTTTTTTGGTTCTGTCAGACGTGAAATATACGGAATTGTAAAGCATAAAGTAGTGAATAATTATGGAAAGTTTGAAGTAATTCGGAATAATATAGCTCAAGTTATTCGAAGTTAGATTGTGAAGCTTAGTCGAATTTGAGCTGAATCGTAGGCGTGAAAAGAGTAGTTTCAGACCCTATTTTTGTATTGTTATAATTTAGTAACTAATAACTGTGATTCGTTCTTGTTTGGTATCGTTTTGTAGCTTGCTTGATAATCTGTATAATGGACGCTTTTTCGAACAATTTCGGTATTGGTAACTATGTTTTTTGGGAGCAGAAGAAACCCTTAAGTTTTACCCTAAGTTTAGTAAGAGGATTACGGTAGATTGTACATATCCAGTTTTGAATGGGTCTGCAGCCCATAATGCATAATAATTAAGTACAGCAGTCAAGTCTTAAGTTCACACAGTATGTAATGAAGTACATATTCTAGTAATACGTAATATTAACGAAGTGGTTAAGTAATAATTTGGTTTTTAGCCACATTTTTCCCTTTCCCCCCATTTTCCCCCCTCTTTTTCCTTTTTCGTTTCATGGTTCGTGTTTTTCCCAGTTTTGTCATATTACAGTAACTCAAGTGTTTAAGTTCTCTGGTAGGCCCAAGAAGGAGTAGAAAGATTTCTGATACCTGGGCCCACCAGGAATCAAGGGCCATTAAAAAGGAATTAATATCGAGGTGTGAGGGACAGCAACCTTCGACCCACCAGCCCTCAAGTGGAATTTTGTGGAAGTTTAGGTAGGCGGGCCTAAGGATGGCCGCTTCTGATTGGTTAGATTCGGGATCGGTAGATCCCGACAAAGAAATCAAAGAAAATAGCCGCCCCCCAAGTTGTAGCTAGGTCAGTCGGTTACCAAATTTTAGCAGCGGACGGTCGTGTCCGAATCTCTCTTCTGCTCCCCTGCTCTTGTATTTTGCCCATTACCGAACCTGTATATCCTGCCTGATTTTCCAATAAATTGGTATAACCCCAAACCGACTCAGACTTCATTTTTGCCAGTGAGCGAGATAGCCCTTTGTGGCCCCCAGATCCGGTATTGACTGTTTCAGCGCCAGAGGCGCTTGTGCCCTGCATTTCCTTTTTAGCGCCCATTAGGGCCTCTATTTTGCCACCGCGCCATTCAGCGCATTTGTCCGCCTGTGCCCCCTAGCCGTCCGGCTCCCCGTGTTGCTCGTGTCCGTGCCCCCCTGTCCGCCGCGCGTATTCACGCTCGGCCCGCCTGCCCGTTCGTGTCCCCCCCCCCCTGTGTCGCCGTGCGCCCGTGCGCCCGGTCCAGTCGCTGTCCGTCCGTCCGTGTCCCAGTCCCCCCAGTCGCTCCCGCTCCGTAGCGCCCTTGCCCCCCCGGTCGTCCCTGTCGCGTCCGTGCCGCCCCTCCAGTCCGCCATCCTGACCGTCCCGCGCCCGTGTTCCCCCGAGTCCGTGCTGCCCGCCGTGTCCGCCGTGAAGGTCGAACCCCAGAGCCCGCTGCCTGAGCCGCCGTCCGCCAACCAGCCGTCGGTGCCTCCATCTCCTGCTCTCCCGGGTCGCGTGCAGTTCCAGCCAATTGTTCCGCGTCCGGATCCAGCTCACCAGCCAGGACTTATCCTGTTAGTTACTCCCCCCACTGTCCTTAGCTTTATAGTTGTAGTCCCTAGGCTGACCCTATAGGACAGATCAGTAGTAGGATAGCTAGTAGACCTGTTGAGCCATTGAGTTGAGACCAGTAGACCAGAGCCATAGAGTGATCTAGCGTAGACAGGGTCAGGCTAGAAGAGTGCCGATTCCAGAGTAGGTTGTTTTCAGGTTGATTACCGTGTGTCCGTTCCATATCAGTCCGTTGTGTCGTGTCCTTAGCGGTTTTTGAGTCCGAAGTGGTCATTGTCTATTACGCGAGTTATTTAGGGTGTAGATTGTAGCTACGATTGATTGTTAGGTGTATTGGGCTATCTCTTTCAGGAATACGTAATTCTCAAGAGTCATACCTAGTTTTGAGTACAAATACGGGTTCTGAGTCTTAGCCAAAAAGTAAAGTGCAAGTTTTTATATTTGAGATAGCATTGGGGAGTTGATCCGTTAGTGTCCCCGACACCAGAAAAAGCAGGCGTCAGGGTTGAGCTAGGCCTCTGAAACAAGGTATAAGTTCCTAGTTATCCCCGGCCTTTGGTGTCCCCCCGAATCACGACGGGCAGAGTAGAAAAGCTTGTCCGAGCAGTTCAAATCCCCTGAAACCAGTTGCTCAAGTGAAGGTTAAGTAGAAGCTATAGGAGAGGCAAACTTTGAGTAATTTACACGTTGATTGAGAGTTAGCGAGAACTTAGTCAAAATTAAAGGGTGTGTTTCATCAGTGAGAGATCAATTGAAATCTAGGTAAACACGATCGCCGTGGAGGTAGTACTGTTAGTGTTTTCATATTGTATTTGTGTTTACTTACGTTTCGGCGATCGTAAACATTTTGACTGAGTTAGCACACAGAGGTACTGAGTTGTACTACGAGGTTGGACTAGGATCCTTAAGTGACCTAAACGGATCTCTGTAGTTTAGTCTTCTGTAGCTACTCGGTTCCCTTTTTGAAGGGTGGAGCCCCGCAAAAACATTTCTAACCTCTGCTACCCCACTGAGCTGAGTTGAGAGTAGAGATCCGATATAGACAGGAAAGTTAATAAAACCAGTGATTCATTGTATTGTCGCAGTACCAAGCATTTCGTACCTAAACGTCACACCCTATTTGCAACGTATGTATTGCATTGTTCGTATTGTGGTGATAAATCTAAGGTGAAGTGATCGTCAAGTTCAGTCCGAAGTCAGAAAGTTTGTAGTTCTCGCATAACACGTAACCGAAAGTTTATTAACCCAATTACGTTAATTAACCCGTCATAAGTCTTTTTCACATATATGCTTGTGTAACATACTGTCTGATATGAAATTCCCATCTTTTGTTTTTAATTTACCTGTCAGAAAAAATTTTTGATTACGTCTCCAGTTGACCAAATTTGTCAAAAAAATAGAAATAACTCCATTTTTTTCTGGGGCTGCCGCCCCTAGACCCCCGCAACAGTTAGTTTATTTACTTAAAACGACCAAATTGACATTTTGTCATGTAAGCCACTTCGCCAATAAGTGTAAAAATAATTGGATTCTGGGGGCTGAGCCCAGACCCCGCAATAGTGAGTTTAAATAAGTCAGCAAGGACAAGGTACGACCGCCACTTTTCAAAATCCTGACTACACGCCCCTGTATAATGTACGTTATGGTTGTAGAGTGGTGGGTCAAAGTGGGTCGCGGGTTACCCACGAGTGTCGAGCCGTGGGTTGGGTTGGGTCGCAGGTCGAAAATTTGGATTCGCGTCCACCCCTGCGTTCACACACTCGTCTGCTGCACAGAAAAGGTGTTGGTGTTATTTTATATACATGTGCATTGTCAGTAGCAGTATGAATTAATACTGCTGAGTGCTGACGGACACGGACACGGATGGACAACAGGACAACCTTCCGGACTCGGACACGGACAACTACGGACGGACTCACACGAGCAGGGCGTAAATTGGAGTTATTTTTACTCCGCGAATCTTCCGCAACAGACCAAACTTAGTAGTTAGGTAGGGTCTTTACTAGAGATGGGATCGGTTCCACTGGAACCGGATGGAACCGGAACCGGCATGGTGCCGGTTCCAACCGGTTCCATCATATTTTTCTGTGACCATCAATGTTTTTTTAACAGGTCTGTCTGTACATTTTAGTTTTGCTACCGAACCTGCCATATTTTATGTGCAGGCTTTTTGTGATGCAGCTAACTTTGGTGACTAACTTGGTGTCCATGACATTTGAAAACGGGCTGGGTAAATTTTCGGATCGAGTCGGCGTGTAGAGGTTCAGCAACCCATAATGTTTGTTAGGTTGAAAATAGGGTCGGCTCAAAAGTTTCAGCTTGAAGCTAAATTTCAAAAACTAGTAAATTTGATTTCATCTAGGATACAATTAAAAAAAAAACTGCGGATATTTTTTACAGATAAACAAGCATTAATTTAGCATATAAACTGGTTTATTACAGCGTTTGCTTACAATGGTACTCCAGGAATCAAAACATCAAATCAAACATATTGACCAAATGTGAATTAAATTTATAGCTTTGAACTCATTGGGGGAATTTCACAATGGTGGTTTTACGTCGATTTTATATGATTTGCGCATAATTTCAATACGAAAAAGCGCCTGATTTGTTACGCATTTTGTAGATTGTGTTAAGATTGTAGTTCTGAGTAACTTCCAATAAATCAAATTGCTATAATTTTTTTGTTTCTTGCTGATATGAACTTTTTTGCTTAAGCGCAATCAAAATCAAGATGAGCACCAGGCAAGCATTTTTGCAAAGTTGGATGAGTCTCGGAACATTTTAGCAAGTTTTATGACTGCATTAAAATTGAAATTTTTGAAAAATTTTTGAAATGACATAGCTCAACGGTGCTTCAACCAAATTTAACAATCTATAGCTTAAATTAAAGACCTTTATCTGGCCGAGGTGCCGTTTTTGTCCAAGTTTAGATAGTGGTGAAATTTTTTTAGTTATTTCAATTACTATCAAAAGTAACGTTTTAAAAAGCCTATCATATTGAGGCAAATTACAATAATTACAATTCAAGAAGTTCGGCACCTCCATGTACGTCTGTTCTAATAGTGTGCAAAGTTTCATTCGGATCGGTTTTCGCAACTGACAGTAATCTTGAAAAAATGAACAATATAGTCCAATTTTAGAAACCTGAAGTTTGCGTACACATACGTATTTTCCAAAGAATAGAACTTATTTTTTGGTACTAACATGCGTTAAGAAAAGTTTCAGAAGCCAAAAAGTAGCTATCGAAAAATTTGTTTGAAAAATAGTGTATTTTTGTCAATGTTGCTCAACGTAATTTGGAAATTTTTTTAGAAAGGTTTGCCTACACATACAATTTTTCAAAAAGTTGCAGCTTGCAAAATAAAAGCTAGTTTAAATTTGAAGAACCTTCATTCTTGAGATAACCAACGAAAACTTCACTGAAAAACTTCATCGCCTAAAGTCGGTTATTCAGAGCGCCACCTTAAAATTGGAGGGAAGGTTAGATAATTTTGTGTGGGCGCTCACATGTGACAGCAAATTTGACGACAGAAAACAGTACAAAAGCGATTACAACGATCAGGCAATCCTCTGTATTACTTACCTACATCTTTCATGCTATTTTGTCAATTATAAACTCATCAGAGCGTAAAGAACATATGTAAAATATAAAAATAGAAAAAAATTACGAAAATCATCAACAAAAAAGTGAAATCGAATTTGGAACCGGGAACCGGCAATTTTCTAGAACCGGAACCGGAACCGGTACCTTGGAACCGGAACCGGTAAAGTTAAACCGGTCCCATCTCTAGTTGCTATATAGACGACCACAACGCGGTGTCACCTTCCATATGGCAATTGCAATTGGCGGATTGGGTGGCTCAAGGTGGGTTTCTAACGGTGGGTGGCCCACGTAGCAAAAAGCAAAAAGTTTAATGCTTTGCTCAGCAAACCCTCCCGACGAATGTTAATAGACAACCTCGCACAGATCGGAGCACATCAATTAACAGAAAATAACTAATATAAATAAGTCAACAAGGTAAGTCAGTAGTTTCAGTACCCATTCATATTGTTATTAAAACTGAATTTTAACTGGCTGAGCCACAGAGCACAGAGCATAAAACTATATATATGTATGGGTTAATGTGGTTTGTTCTTGCGCTTAAGGTGGTACATAGTTTCGAATTTGCAGTTTTTGTCGCGATTCGCTCGAACCAACAGCTAACTTTATGAAATTTATCACACGTATGAGGTACTTTTAGGCCAACATATGGCCAAATTATACGAGACACTAGACTACCAATATCTACCAATATTTTGAACCAATCACCATTTGTGAGCCGGCCATCACACAATAGAGACATATGTAAAAGTTCAAAAAATCAAGCCAGATATCAGATTGGCCAGCTTGTGAAGTACATGTAGGGTGGAATGCATAAAGGCAGTCTTACGTTAAAACCAGTCTAAGGCGTTCTATTTCAGTAAAATAGAACATCGTAACGAAAAATTCTACACGTATTACATAGGATAGAATATTCGCTTAGACTGCGTTTTAGCAAGACTGAGCTAAGACTGCCTTTGACTGCGTTTTAGCAAGACTGAGCTAAGACTGCCTTTATGCATTCCACCCGTAATATTTTGACGCACAATTTTTTGCCACAAATAAGAAACATTAAAAATGAAGATACGTTTTTCTTTCGATTTTAAAATAAGTGTAAATTTTTCACAATTTATCATTATTGCTGTGAGTACTTCACAGATTACAGTTCAAACAGGTATTACTCCATAACCACTTAAGCAATTTGCACTAAGTTTTGTGTGCATAAACTAGACCATATGTGCTTTTAGCCTGTGCAAAGAATTTGAACAGAAAAATTGATAAATTTGTCGGAAATATGGAGTGTGAGTGGGTTTTCAAAACGTCATTTTTCCGACTCTGCGAGTTCACTGATAAAGCCCGGTTCATACTCGTCCTTAAGGACTGTCCCTGTCCTTAAGGTTTGTGCCTGTCCTTATAAACGATTAATTCATTCTTCCGAAGTGTCCTTTTCCTTTTCCCTGTCCCTAATCTGCGATTGATTCATACTTGTCCCTAAGCAGCTTAGAGAATGTCCTTAAGCAGCTATAAGGACTGTCCCTATGTCCCTAAGCAATGTTGAGCAGTGTTCTACTTTTTCCCTGTCCCTAAGCAACTCGGCCAATCAAAATACGGCAGTTACTACATGTGACACCAAGAACAGCCAATCACGGACGAACTCGACTACTAGTGAAAGAATGTCGTGGACCTGTGTTGCGGTATTAATTCCATCGTTATTTTTGGGTTATTTAACACATTTTTGCGTGAAAAATATTTGGTTTTCAATTTTTATACCAACCGGAAATATACCAGAAGTTCATAAAGATGTTATAGTTATCTAACTTGTATGCCTTGGAAGTCGAGTGGTTATGATTTTTGCTTCTCAACCTATGGATCAGAGTTCGATTCCCATATTCGAAATTTTGAATTTTCTTTTTATTTCAGCCCATAAATAGGGTTGATAACTTTTTCAAGGTACTTTAAACAAAATGCAGTTGATCCAATGACGTTTGGGCATTAGTTCATGTGACAATGACTATTCTTTTGTCCTCAAGGAGTATGAATCAATTACCTCTAAGGACAGGGACAAGGACATTCCCAATGGACCTTAGGGACATTTCTTAAAGACAGGGAAAAAGCATGAGGACACAGGGACAAGGACACCTAAGGACAGGGACAAGGACAACACTTAAGGACAGGGACAACGCTTAGGGACGAGTATGAACCAGGCTTAACTGTATGCTGCATCAATTTTGCTGAAACTTGGCAGAAATATTTGCCTTGAAATATATTTTCAGAATATATAAAAAACAATGACCTATCTTTTACTGAAAAAGTTATATAGTCGCGCAAAATCGACTGCTTTCGCGACACTACCCCATTGTACCGCTATTTTAATAGTGCTCTGGACTTTTAATATTAATATTAATCTAAATAGAAGCCCCCAAAATTTTTAATAAACTATTAATATTAATACAGCTGCGAATTTCTTTTAATTTTAATATTAATATAAATAGCCACTAGCCAGTCGAATTTTTTTAATATTAATATAAATAACTTCTCTAATTTTATTTTTAATATTAATATAAATAGAAGCTTCAAATATTTTTACTATTAATATTAATTTTAATACAAATACGAATACAGTTTTCAAGCCTGTCTTCAGTAAAACATAGTAAACTCACAAATTCCAGCGTTACATATACACAAGTCACATTGTAAGTCACATTGCCTGTCATTGACAAGATGACAGCCTGACTGACTGACAGTAGTGGTAAACTGCCGCTTCTGAGCCAGGAGCCTATCTTTAACGTGTGTTTTTTTGCTCCATTTTTAGTGATTTGGAGCAACCCCTCAAAAAGCATGCCGCTTCTGAGCCACTTTTTGTGGCGCCAGGAGCCTATCTTTAACGTGTAATTTTGGACTCCATTTTTAGTGATTTGGAGCAACTTTTCTAAAACCTATGCCGCTTCTGAGCCACTTTGCTACGGCGCCAGTAGCCTATCTTTAACATGTAATTTTTGACTCCATTTCTAGTGATTCGGAGCAACTTTTCTAAAACCTATGCCGCTTCTGAGCCACAAAGTACCACGGTTGGAGCCTATGTTTATCATACGTTTATGTCAGTTCCTGATATGACCTTGTTTCCTGACAGGGAGTCAGTCTGCCTCACATATCATGACTCATCCAGATGACTCACCCAGATGACTCATCCAGATGACTCATCCAGATGCATCCAGTTGAATTACCCAGATGACTCATTCAGATGACTCACCCAGATGGCTCACCCAGATGACTCATGCAGATGACTCACCCAGATGACTCATCCAGATGACTCACCCAGCAATAGGCCCTCAGAAACCAATAGTTCCTTAAGGTAGCGCTCAGCAACAAAACTCATGTTTGGCGCTCAGCTCATGCAATAAATAGCAATACCACTTTAATTGTATATCAAAGAGACATCAAAAAAACCTATTTACAATACAGTTCAGCACTTTAATGTGAATGTGTCAAATTTTATGACCATGTCGAATTTCCTATTCACACTAATTTTGTTTTTGACCTAGCTCAGCGAAACTTCAACCGATTTTGATGATCTTGGTATCAATAGAAAGATTTCTCAAAAATCTAGACGTGATTGATCTTCGATTTTCCATTTTTATTTTTGATTTTGCAAAAAATCGATTTTTCAAAAATCAGTCGTGTTTGATTGACTACAAAAAGTGCTGCGGGCCAAAATTTGAAAATCGAAAAACTTTCACGTCTGCATTTATATTTTTTCTTTTATTGTGCAAATTTTCAACTCAATCGCAAACGGCAGCTGGGACCCAGGTCCAAAAAAAGTAGTCGATTTCGCTACGCAAAAATGTAAGGTTTACCCACACGTTTCACTTTTTCAAAAATTAGACCTTTCCTAGGACTGAATATTTCCGTTGAAAAAGTTACAAAAAGCCATACTCAATTTTTTAAGAAATTAAATCAAAAATTTGACATTTTCGAAGATTTATCAGCTTTGTAGGTTTCTCATTTTGCATTTTCTATTTTCACGGCTAAATAACTCAGCAAAACTTCAACGTATTCGTAAGTTTAATACATCAATTTAAAGCTAAGAAACCGCATGTTTTAACGATATGAGTAATCATTTTATATGGAAACAAAAATTTTTTTTTTGCTACGGCTACAAAGTTGTCCAAAAAATTAAAAAAATTTTTTTATCACAATATGCACATCAAATGAAAGCTATTTTCATTTTGAACAACTTTCCTTCAAGACATTATGGTCAAAAATGTCGCTGAAAAAAATTAAACGCCAAAGTCGGTTCCCCTGAGCGCCACCTTAAATAGAATAAATTCAGAACTAATAGTTCCTTAAATTAGTGTCATTTACAAAAGTTACTCAGGCATCGATTTTCGACTCCAACGTCAATAATTTTTGAAAGGTCATATCACCAGGATTAATTGTGGAAGCTTAAACTTTGGATAACTCAAGAATTTATGCGGTACAATGTTTGGACAAAATTTGAGCCCGATTTGATAAAGTAGATTGTTTTCGACTGCGAACACGTCTATCGATTTGTACTGTCTTAAAATGAATGCTTATCTAGTGCCACCATTCGCAATAAATGCGTATATTTTATGATTTATTTCCAATAATGCTTTTGAAATGAACTAATCAGCACGCTCCACATTTTCTTAACATAGCATTTGACATAAAATCGAAATGAACGAAATTTGGGAAAATAAATGCATATAATGTAGTAATATTATTAATTATTAATGTTTATTCAGATTCTGAAATGTTAAAACCATGCGTCGTCGAAATTTCTACTAATCTATTCCAAACAGTCTCGAAAACAGCATTCGTGTTATGATTTAATTCTAATTGAATTAGCTTCTAAACTTGCCTAATCAGTAGGCAACAGATTTTGTAAAACATGCTATTTAAGACGTGAAATAAAGCTCGACTCAGTATTTTGCTCGTAAGATTTGTCACTGCTGGTTGAACTTCACAATATCACATCAACAATGTAAGTAAAAGGTATAATCAAACGGTGAGAGTAGAGTTAAACTGAGCTTGGATAGATTTTGTTGCGACATACTTGCAGTGCTGAGGATATTCTTCTACGCAGCACCAAATTTTTTATTGCCAACGTTTTCAACTAAACCTGATCACTTCGTAATGGAGTTACAAATTAATAGGCTGAAGTTATAAGTTAGCGGGGGGCGAAAGCTAAAAAAGAATGTTAGTGAATAGAATATGAATAGAATAGAATATGTGAAAAATTAACAGGAGAAAAATTAAAAAAATTGCATTAAGCTGCAAAATGCACGGTTTGCATTCACCTTCCAGAAATTGACCGTTCAGAAAGTCACCTTTCAGAAAAGACTTTCTCAGCGTTCACTTTTCAGAAAGCCAACTTTCACGTGAATTTAAAAATAGCACCTGAATTCAACGTGAATCCAAATATAGCACTTGAACTTCACATGAACCTAAATATGTATTTAGCGCGTGAATGTAAAAATTTCACGTGATTCTAAAGATAGCACACAAATTTCACGTGAATCTAAAAATAACACACAAATTTAACGTGAATCTAAAAATAGCACACAAATTTCAGGTGAATCTAAATATAGCACACGAATTTCACGTGAATCTAAAAATAGCACACAAATTTCACGTGAATCTAAAAATAGCACATAAATTTAACGTGAATACCGCTTTTAAGCCACAAAATACCACGCCAGGGCTTATCTTTAACATGTGTCTTTTAAGCAATTTTTACAACTTTGGAGCATCCAGGTTTCCCTAGTATGCTTACATGAATGTTGTTAAAATATTAATGTGATATTGTTTATTATTGGTTAATACTAAATACTTTTTTCAGCTGCTTTAGATAATCTCAGCACAACAATATTGTTATAAATAAATTATAAAAGTTATAAAATAATTGTTACGTGAAAATTAGAATTGCATTCCTGTGCATCTAAACATCTAAACAAAACGAAAGGAAACTGCTTGATTTTAAATGTAACATATTATGTCAAGCCTTACAACTGTTGTATGTTCGCAGTTTGCATCAAATTTTTGTTTTTGTATGTTTTTATTTTTAGTTACGTCAATAACTTTTCCATGAATATTATTTATTGTTTATTATTTTCTTAAAGTGCTTTATATAAACGCAATATTATGTAAAACTAATATATTCGTAAACATTAATACGTAAAGGCAGCCTTCTGCTTTTTCGTGATAAGAATATCTAGGGGTGGCAAAAGCAGCTGCCTTAGGCAGCCTTCTGCGTTTTCGTGATAAGAATATCTAGCGGTGGCAAAAGCAGCTGCCTTAGGCAGCCTTCTGCTTTTTCGTGATAAGAATATCTGGGGGTGGCAAAAGCAGCTGCCTTTAAATACAACATATGTTAGTGTTAATTTGTTACTTGCGTTAGGTTAGTTAAAATTATGTTTTGCTTCAGGTCATTGACTATTCGCCTAAAAGAAATGCTTTGTTTGGATTTGGATCAGTTTGATTTTTTATTTTGGTCAACTTTTACAAATGCGTGCTTCATTGTCATTGAGT
>JASANF010000932.1:0-10465 GCA_030248245.1 Trissonchulus sp. WLG1_4
AGAAATTTTAGCAAACAGCTTTTGCAAAGATGTTCATGAATACGCAAATGCAAAAGAGCGTGGCAAAAAGAAAAAGCAACATCAACATTTGGTGGAACGAAAGTCTAAAACACGATTCCAAGGCAATCCTAAAACTACACACAAAACCAAATCATCCAATCTATCAGCGTCATCAGTGCAAAAAGCATATAATAAAGACGCCAAAAAGTTATTGTTGTCATTAAAGACAGGTCAAGGCCCCAAATGCCCAATTGACAAAACAGAAATGCAACAGTTTATGGCAAAATCAATGGAAAAATCTGAGGTCGATTGGAAACAGTTTGATGGGCATATAAAAACAAGCTTGGAGAAAAAAGAAACTGACATTTACGCGCAACCTATACTACCACAAGAAACAGCACTCAAGCTTGGAAAAATGAAAAACACAGCCCCTGGTATTGACAGAGTGCGCTATGTTAATTTTAAAGTTTTTGACAGTTCTTGTGAAATTCTTAGTGGCATCTACGACTTATGCCGACAACTGAAACAAATTCCACAATCTTGGAAAATCTGCAACACAATCTTATTGCACAAGAAGGGAGACCAAACGGACCCAAACAATTGGAGACCAATTGCAATGATGGTCACAATCTACAAGCTTTACGCGGGAATTTTAGCTGACCGAATTTATCACTGGGCAAAGCAAGAAAGCATATTCTCTGAAAATCAAAAAGGGTTTGACAAATCAGAAGGTTGCTATGAGCATGCCAATGTACTGCAGTCTATAATTGAGGACGCTCGTTACAAAAACAAAGACCTTTGTATTGTGTGGATCGATGTTGCCAATGCTTTTGGCTCTGTAGCTCATAATCTTTTCACAGGAGTGCTGCATAGAGCAGGAATGGACGAAAGTATGATTCAAATTATTAATAATTTATACGAAAATGCGCAAATGCAGGTCACAACTACTAATGGCACCTCCGATCCATGGCCGATTTTATCTGGTGTTAAACAAGGCTGCCCTTTAAGTCCGACTCTGTTCAAGCTGGCAATCGAGCCTATTCTTAGATCAGCATGCAGTCTACAAAATACTTGTGGCTACTCAATAAAAGATTACACTTGCTCAGCTCTAGCTTATGCAGACGATATTGTCTTGGTGGCAAAAAATGCTTCTGCAATGAAACAGTTGATCGAAGAAGTCGAAAGGCAAGCAGAGTGGTGCAAAATGAATTTCAAACCAAGCAAATGTGCTTCAGTGACGATATCAAAAGGCCGAGCAGTTCACGAGCAATTTAGTTTGAAGCTTGGCTCAATCACCGTTTAAAAGACGGAGAATTTTATAAATATCTTGGTACACCAATGGGCAATCGCTGTGATCAAACACCATATAATCTATTGCAAGATTTACAATTAGAATGGTCAAATGTGGTTAAAAGTCAGTTGGCTCCATGGCAGAAATTGGATGCTTTGGCGCGATTTTTGCTTCCAAAACTTCAATTTTTGATCCGTGGATGCAGAATTTTTAAAAAAGAGCTGCGCTTGTTAGACAAAAATGTCAGAAAAGGTCTAAAAAAAGCTTTACGGCTGCCTAATCAAGCTGCGACTAGTTATATTTATGCTGATAAAAATATATGTGGACTCGGCATAACACCTGTTGGTGACGAATATGATTTATTAACAATGGTGCACGGCTTCAAACTGTTAACATCGCCTGACCCTGGTATTAAAAGACTGGCGTGGAGCCAATTATCAACAGTTGTGTCTAACTATCTACGGAAGACGGCCACGATTGAAGACTGCATCCGTTTCTTGAATGGCGAATATCGCGAGCTACCACTGCGAACCTCCACGTTTTGGATGGATGTGCGAAAAAGCTGCCGATGGCTAAACAACAAGATAAATTGTCAATTTCAATGGATAAATTGTGAGCTAGTTATTAATTACGGCGATACAAATATTGCAACAAATAATCGACACTTGCTGACAAAACACCTGCGGCAAGGATTGCGTAAATTTTATAGTAACGATTTGGCCAAACACCCAAGCCAAGGAAAAGTCTCAGCTTGCGCTTTAGAAAACAAAAATGCTGCACATGGTCATTTTCACAGTACTGGGGCATACACTAGTTTTGGCGCCTACAAATTCATTCACCGTGCCAGATTAAATGTAATCCCAACAAATGCAGCCTATAAGCAGTGGACTGGAAAAGGAGACCCTAGATGCCGAATTTGCGGATATTCCCGGGAAACTCTACCGCATGTACTTAATCACTGCATGAAACATTCCGCCCTTTACCAACTGCGACATGACACTATTGTCCATCAGCTAAAAAGAGCAATTCCGGCAAAAATGGGATTGAAACAAGTCAATAAAAAACCAAAAGGTGCAACGATACGGCAACGGCCTGACATCACAATTATAGATTATATGCACAAGCAAGCATATTTAGTTGATGTCAGAGTGTCATTTGAAAACGGACCTGGCTCTCTTCAAGTTTCAAGAACAGACAAAGAACAAAAATATCAACAGTTGGCCGAAGACATGCGAGCTGGAATGGGCCTCAAAAGTGTTCAAGTATTTGGATTCATTGTTGGCTCGCTGGGCACTTGGCACCGACAAAACAACTACACTCTTGCCAGTCTGGGGGTTTCTAAGTGGTACTCAAGGCTGATGCGAAAGCTGATTTGCTCCGACACTATCTACTGGAGTAGCCAAATTTGGCGAAAACACGTGGAGTTAAAACTAAAATAAGATAATAACACAAGGACTAGAAAAGTCTTTTTTTTTTAATATTAGGACTGTGCATTGTACTAAGTTTTCTATTAATGTCCTGTACTGTACTACTCTACTCCTCTATGCTGATGTACATGTATGTTAGCGGTGCAATAATAAAAAAGTAGTAGTAGTAGTAGTAGTAGTAGTAGTAGTAGTAGTAGTAGTAGTAGTAGTAGTAGTAGTAGTAGTAGTAGTAGTAGTAGTAGTAGTAGTAGTAGTAGTAGTAGTAGTAGTAGTAGTAGTAGTAGTAGTAGTAGTAGTAGTAATATGGGGGCTTATACGAGCTTTTCCGCTTACAAATTTATACATCGTGCAAGATTGAATGTTATTCCAACAAATGCTGCCTATAAACAGTGGACTGGAAAGGGTGACTCGAGGTGCAGAATCTGTGGCTATTCTCAAGAAACCCTTCCCCACATTTTGAATCACTGTATGAAACATTCAGCATTGTACCAGCTACGTCACGACAGTATAGTCCATCAGTTGCAGCGAGCGATACCACAAAAAATGGGGGTGAAGCAAATCGACCAAAAGCCGAAAGGGTCCACTATAAGTCAAAGACCCGACATAACGATAATTGACTACTCTAAAAAACAAGCGTATCTAGTTGATGTGAGAGTATCTTTCGAAAATGGGGCACATGCGCTTTCAACATCTAGAGTGCAAAAGGAAGAAAAATATCAGCAACTGGCGGAAGACATGAGAATTGGCATGGGTCTGAAAAGTGTCAAAGTCTTTGGCTTTATCATCGGCTCTTTGGGGACTTGGCACAGGGGCAACAACTACACGCTTTCAAGCTTATGTGTCTCAAAAAAATATGCTAAGCTTATGCGAAAACTGCTATGTTCAGACACAATTCATTGGAGCAGCCAAATATGGCGAGAACATGTTGAATCAGTACTGCCACGTTGATGTTACATTAAATCAGCGTCGGCCAAATATTAAGAGTTTATTTTGAACAATCACAATGCACATGTGTTTCTGTTTAAATTTTTATGCTACACTACTCCTTGCTGGTATACATGTATATTGGCGTTGCCTTATTAAAATTTAGTAGTAGTAATATGGATGAATCTTATACAATTGTCATCTCAGTCCCTTTGTCTAAAAACTATAAGTGCCCGGAGTGTGGTCAACAACGAAACAATCATAACAATTTGAAGAGTCGCCTTGCATTGTCCTGCACAAAAGGTAAAAAGGTTGAACTTACATTCGAATGCAATAAGTGTAAATGCCAATTCGCGAAATTGCGAGCAGCGAATGAGCATTATGGAACCCATGTTGTGGTGGAAACATCTAAAGGAGGTGGAGCAAAAAAATCCGGCGAGTGTGGTTTGGGCAGTGAACCTGACGATTGCGATGGTGTTACAGTTGCGCCGATAAATTCCAAAAGTTGCACAAAAGATCGCGCCATTGCAAGGCTGTCAAAAAGTTCGCTGCTTAGTAGTCAAAAAGCAAAGGTTGGAGAATTGGCATCAAATCAAAACTATCGTGCCATTACTGATCAAATATCGTTGCCAAAAAATTACGAAAACAAACTTTGCACTAGAAAACATTGCTGGTAGCGGCTGGTTAACTGATGATCCCATCAATCTGTACTTAAATTCTACAGTCAATATAGCGAACATTTTGGATCATGCTAAGATGACACAGCATCCAAAGTTTAGTGCTATTTCCTCACTAATCAACCAAGAGCTAAACAGTTATCAGTCAGGTCATAATGAGTTCTTAACTATGATTGAACCGGCACACTTTTTGTGCAATCAAGCATTAATGCCCGTAAATCATAGCAACTGTCACTGGTCTCTGTTAGTTATAAACAATGTAAAACAACATTTTGAACATTACGACAGTCTTCCTTCGGCACGTCACTCTAACCACGCGAAAAAAGTCGTGAACACTCTTAAACAATATTGCCTTAGGAACTTTAATTTGAAAAAATTGAGTGATTATAGGTACTTTGACTGTCTTGCTCAAAAACAATCTGACAGTTATAACTGCGGAGTTTTTTGTTGTTTGTATGGTCAATATATTAGCCGAGAAAAGTCATGCAGTAACATCAATGTCAACATATGTCGAGCTTGGCGGGATAACTTTACCAATTGGATCTCCTTTCACAATCAGGGAAAATGGAATCTGCCGACCCAAGCTTTTGAAGCTGATCAAAATTTGTGCTGTGATCTGACAGTAACAACAATTAATAATTGCAGCAGATCTGACTGTGAAGATCAAGTTTTGATTCAAAACAGTGCCAGTGGCTCAACAGCACATGACACTGTCAAGTCACCACAAAAAACTATCACGGCTGGGATTAATTATGCTAAATGCAGCAACAACAACACACATCAGGAATGCAGACAAAAATATCTTGAATGGTTGAGCTCCATCCGATTAAATCCGTCAATTGAAGCTGTAGAACTTTTATCAAACAGCTTTTGCAAAGATGTATACGAATATGCGACCGCTAAAGATCGCGATAAAAAGAAAAAACATCACCACCATCTAGTGGATCGGAAGTCAAAAACACAACCTCATTGCAATCAAAAAACTACAAATAAAACCAAATCACCAAATTTATCAACATCTACATTACAAAAAGCATATAATAGGGATGCCAAAAAAGCATTGTTGTTATTAAAGGCCGATCAAAGCCCTAAATGCCCAATAGATAAAGCAGAAATGCAAAGTTTTATGGCAAAATCCATGGAGAAATCTGAAGTCGACTGGGACAAGTTTGATGGGCTCACAAAAGAAAACATAAATAAAAAAGAAACTAATATTTACACGCAGCCTATACTACCAGAAGAAACTGCGACAAAGCTAAGAAAAATGAAAAATACAGCCCCCGGTATTGACAAGGTGCGCTATGCTAATTTTAAAACTTTTGACAGTTCTTGTGAAATACTCAGTGGTATTTACGACTTATGCCGACAACTAAAGAAAATCCCCCAGTCGTGGAAGATATGTAACACAATCTTACTTCACAAAAAGGGTAACCGAATAGACCCTAACAATTGGAGACCAATTGCAATGATGGTCACAATCTATAAGCTTTACGCAGGCATATTAGCTGATCGGATTCATCACTGGGCAAAGCAGGAAAGCATATTCTCTGAAACTCAAAAAGGTTTTGATAAATCGGAAGGCTGCTATGAACATGCCTATGTGTTACAGTCTCTAATTGAAAATGCTCGGTACAAAAACAAAGACCTTTGCATTGTTTGGATTGATGTTGCAAATGCTTTTGGCTCTGTAGCGCATAACCTTTTCACAGGAGTTATGGATAGAGCAGGAATGGACAAAAATATGACTGAAATTGTTACTAATTTATATGAAAACGCGCGAATGCAAGTTACAACTTCTAATGGCACCTCTGATCCAAGGCCGGTTTTATCAGGGGTCAAACAGGGTTGCCCTTTAAGTCCGACTCTGTTCAAGCTGGCAATTGAGCCTATTCTTAGGGCAGCAAGCAGTCTACAACGCACTTGTGGTTATTCGATGAAAGACTATACATGCTCTGCTCTAGCTTATGCAGATGATATAGTCTTGGTGGCAAAGAATGTCTCTGCTATGCAACAGTTGATTGGAAAAGTTGAAAAGCAAGCAGAATGGTGTAAAATGAATTTCAAACCAAGCAAGTGTGCGTCGGTGACAATATCAAGGGGCCGAGCAGTTAACAACCAGACATTTAGTCTAAAGCTTGGCACAATCGCTGCTTTAAAAGATGGTGAATATTATAAATATCTAGGTACACCGATGGGCATCCGCTGTGATCAAACTCCTTACAATCTCCTGCAAGATATCCAACTAGAGTGGTCAAATGTAGTTAGAAGTCAGCTGGCTCCGTGGCAAAAGTTGGACGCTTTAGTGCGATTTCTGCTTCCAAAACTGCAATTTCTGATCCGTGGATGCAGAATTTTAAAAAAATCGCTTAGAATGTTTGACAATTCTGTCAGAAAAGGTCTAAAAAAAGCTTTGCGGTTGCCAAATCAAGCTGCAACTAGCTATATTTATGCTGATAAAAATGTATGCGGCCTCGGCATAACCCCTGTCGTTGACGAATACGATCTAATGACAATGGTGCATGGCTTCAAACTTTTAACATCGCCTGATTCTGGTATAAAACGTCTTGCTTGGAGCCAACTATCAACAGTCGTGTCTAATTATCTACGAAAGACGGCTACAATAGAAGACTGCATGCGCTTTTTGAATGGTGAATACCGTGAGTTACCATTACGAACAAGCACGTTCTGGATGGACGTACGCAAAAGCTGTCGGTGGCTAAAAAACAAGATCAGCTGTCAATTTCAATGGGTTAATGGTGAGCTAGTTATTAAACATGGCGAAACAACCATTGCGGCGAATACTCGGCACTTGGTAACAAAACATCTACGACAAGGACTGCGAAAATTTTATAGCAATGATTTGGCGAAACATCCAAGCCAAGGAAAGGTTTCGAAGTGTGCATTAGAAAATAAAAATGCTGCACATGGCCATTTTCACAGTAGTGGGGCATACACTAGTTTTGGTGCCTACAAATTCGTTCACCGCGCCAGACTAAATGTTATCCCGACTAATGCAGCTTACAAGCAGTGGACTGGAAAAGGCGATCCAAGATGTCGAATATGCGGATATTCCCGGGAAACCCTGCCCCATGTACTGAATCACTGCATGAAACATTCTGCTCTTTACCAACTGCGACATGACACAATTGTTCACCAATTAAAAAGAGCGATTCCGTCCAAAATGGGGATGAAACAAATCAATGAAAAACCAAAAGGAGCAACCTTGAGGCAACGACCTGACATCACCATAATAGATTATATGCACAAACAAGCATACTTAGTCGATGTCAGAGTCTCATTTGAAAATGGACCTGGCTCCCTTCAAGTTTCAAGAACAGATAAAGAGCAAAAATATCAGCAGCTGGCTGAGGACATGCGAACAGGAATGGGCCTCAAAAATGTTCAAGTATTTGGGTTCATTATTGGCTCGCTGGGCACATGGCACAGACAAAACAACTACACTCTTGCCAGCTTGGGAGTTTCTAAATGGTACTCAAAACTGATGCGAAAGCTGATTTGCTCCGACACAATCTATTGGAGCAGTCAAATTTGGCGAGAACATGTGGAGTCAAAACTAAACTAGAATTAAAAAAACAGAAAGACAGGAAACGTCCTTTTTATAACAGAACTGTGCAATGTATTCAGTGTCTTTTGTTTATCTTATCTACTGTACTACTCTACTCCCTTATGCTGATATACATGTATGTTAGCGGTGCAATAATAAAAAAGTAGTATTGGTAGTAGTGGTGGTCCGATCGCCCGATCGTTCCCGTGCATCTATGGACGTAATATATTCACAAAGTTTCTGCTATAAAAAGCCTTTGGTAAACAAACTTGACCCTCTCTCTATCTCTCTAGGCAGCCAGACTTTGACACCTTCTAGTTTTTGGGCCATTGCTCAAGCTACGTGCGTCGTGACAGCTCGCAAAACCACGATTCGAATGAGAATTTAATGGTGAACAAAACTTACACTGGCTTGCATCAAAAGAGAATAACTCGAGAATAGAATAACTCAAGAGCTGATTTTATTCCGGCGAGTGCCGGAAAATTATAGTGATATATCGACTTTTGACTTATTTATGGCCTTAATTGTTTGGCCGTCAGGAGGAGGAACAGGGGTTTTTTTAAATCGCAGTGGAGTGTGTAGACGTAGATCCATTTTTACAAAAGTACATAGCACAAGCCTCGCCTTGATTGTGAAATCAGGCGTCGCTACATCAGCAAGCAAACACGCAATTGTTTCAGTTTTATTTCACACTGGGCCGACAAGATCACAGCTGAGATTCGATCCGCTGACTCACAGATCTGTCCATCATAAATGAAAATATACAAAAAATGACCAAAAGTTGTCAGAAAATAGCGGAAATATGATCCTCTATCGATTGTCAATTCTCTTTGCATCTGGTCGTTACTATGTCAAGTTTCTCGCATGTCATACAACCTAATGGTCACTTTTTCAAACTTAATCGCTAATTTTCCACGTTTCAAAGTATCAAACTTTTTTAAATGGAAGTTTTAAAATAGGTCCCCCAAAGGCTGGTCTCGGTCTCGTAGGTCTCGTTTGGGTGGTCTCGGTCTCGGTTCCGAACCCGAGACTTGCCGAATGCCGACCCTGTTGAGTTGATTATTTTATTAATAAATTCAAATCGCTATAATTATTATGTTATTGTGTTTTTTGGTTTACCGATGTAGGCTGAACTTTGAGAGTAGCTGACATGCTTTTTTTAGGAAAGCAAGGATGCATGTACACGGGGTATGGCCGTATGGGGGAGCTTGTCCCGGATTTTTCGAAATTTTAGGGGGAGGGCTTGTCCCCTAAAAGTGCTAAATTTTTTGAAAAATTGGATAGCAATTTTTTTGCTTTTTGCTCTTTTTTCAAGCATTTTGAAGCGATCGGGGGCAGTTATCGGGTTTTCGGGCACCTTTCTTCAGCACCAAGGAGGGGGGATTGTCCCGATGGGTCAAAATCTGAGACAGGGCGTGTCCCCGTATCTCTAACCTGGGGGGTGGGGGTGGCTTGCCACATATTTGGCTGCAAAGTCAGGTGATTCGTAATGAAATTATACGTGACTTTGTTACGAATCACCTGATTTAGCACTAATAAATCTCAATTATTGAGGGCCTGTGAATTTATTGAAACGGGGCCCGGATCCCCCCACCCATGTGCATCTGTAGTCTGAAGCTGAGATCCACTTGAGCGAAATCGGAGGGGTTGACCTAATTTTGAGAGGGCTAGTAAACTTGGGACTCTCACATAATACATTTAACCCTTTCATGCGTACTATGAACCTCAGGCACCGCACCCCACGTGATGGATGCCCAATCTGGGGCCATAAAATTTGGCTGGCTTATTCTAGTCAATGGATCTTCGAATAGTTTTTTCAGGAATCGCAGATCTTTGCATTAGTGGCCCAATTTAGTCCTGCTGTCGCACGACAGAACCTACGCTTAATTAAGCAATATGAAATAGCTACTGTTTTCTTCGCAAAAGTAGAAACTCTCTATGGCCTCATGATATTTGATCGCAACTTCGGCAGTCCACGTTTTGTGCATCAAACACAGCGGATATTGTTGTTTATTCTTAGCAGTCAACTATGGGCCTAGGTAGTACGTATTCCTTTACCGGATTAAAGGGTTAATTATAGTCGGACTAAACGGTTTGAAAATTATGCTTAAAAATGCCATTCCAAAACAAACGGATTACACGGACTTAACTTTTAATGCGCTGCTTTTTAATCGGACTAAACGAACTTAACTATGCACGCTAATGTAAGCGTGCATGTGAAATCCGTTTCCAGTGGTAGTTTTAGAATTCGGTCAGACTAAAATTAAGCCGCTGACTTATTTTAACTCTTAGTCCGTTTAGTCCGATTGTCATTCCAAAACCTCTGACTAAAATAAGTCCAGTCCGTTTAATCCGGTAAAGGAATAGGCCCTATGACAGGCGTACGGTTGCTGTGTTACTCCACGGTGAGGTATAAATTATGCCTGAGCGATTTTCACTAACTTTTTAACTTTGAACGCTTATAACTAAAAAACGGTGCGTCTTGACCCTTAATCGACTAACGGCCGTTTGCACCAACCTTATTCTCGAGCTATTCCTATTCTCTAGCTATTCTCGAGTTTTGTTCACTATCTTGCAATAT